>MU266381.1:0-140679 GCA_021014945.1 Leucogyrophana mollusca | reverse complement strand
TACATTACCAATGTTCCTGTAGTGATGGTTTATATATGGCAACAATTCTCCATCACCCTCGGCCGGCACATCATGAACACTCTTGGCCTGGACATACAGGTCAATGCCAGCCGCCACGCTATACATGATTATTTAGTGCTGCCATAATTGTACCATTTACCTCGGCCAACATGTATAATATGCCCTCAGCCGCCACATGTTGAGCACAGTCGGCCGACGGCCGGCCCACACGCCATACATGACCATTTGTACACCTCGGTGCTACGCTATTAGCGTGAAAGTTGACTGAAGGGTCTGGTATCTGCGTGTCCTTCTCGCCGGACGGGTCGCAGATTGTTGTTGGATTAGACTACGGGTCTTTCCAGGTGATTGATATATTGACTGGCGAGAGTGTCGTTGGTCCCATAGAAGGCCAAACGGAGTGGGTGTGGTCGGTTGTGTATTCACCAGATGGAAGTCTCCTCATCACCACTTCGGGGGATAACAGCATCCGGGTGTGGGATTCGAAAACGGGAGTAGAAATAGGGAAGCCAATGTTAGGACATGAGTCTTTCATCAACTGCATTTCGATTAGCGCAGATGGACGAAGAATCGCCAGTGGAGGATTAGATGGGACGGTCCGGATTTGGGATTTGGAGACGCGGCTGCAGGTTGGAGATTCATTCCACGTGGATGGCTTGGTAGATTCTGTGGCGTTCTCCCCCGACGGCCGACACATTATCAACAGCAGATTCAATGGCGAGGTATGGTTGTGGGACACGGCATCATTCGCAAGCCAAGGCGCGGTGAGCACCCTCATTCTGCTTCAATACTCCTTCTAACTCTCCATCTCAGTCCTCCCCGCCTACCGCTAGTGACCAAAACTCACCTGTATGCATTTTGTGCGTGTATGCGCCCTTCTTCCCTGACCACTGAGCCCAGGTCCGAGGTCGCGCACGTTCATTGACCTCCTCCGTCCTCGATGTACGTGACCCTGCCGTCGCTGGCTTTCGTGATAACCACACTCTTTCACATCTAGCTACCCGCCGTACCCGAGCCCATTGTACCGCATCGAGATAACAGTAGCCTCTCCGAGTCCGAATATTCATGCGGCTCTTTGTTTGATTCGATACTAGATGTAAGCTCACTCTTTGTTGCCGTTATTCCTCTCGATGAACAAACCTCAACTTCTCATGAATTTAGGTTCCCGCGCCAGGACAACAGCGTCCGAACAAGAAGCGGCCTCACAGCACCGAGTCGATAGGCCGGCACCTCGTAAGTTCTCGTCGAGCTTGTCTGCGTGGTATCTTCTCATTGGCGTGCCATTTAAGCGCCATCACGGGCTTCAGCAGGATTCTCCACGCGAGCAAGAAACATCAACCATTCAGCCCGCCGTCTCTGCAGAGGTAAGTTTCGGGAGAAAGGCTGCTATCTCATTCTGCTTCAACGCTACTTCAAACTTTCCACCCCGGTGTTCCCTGCCTATCACTAGCGCCCGAAATGCACCTGTAAGCTTTGTCTCTGTGTATGCGTATATTGTGCCCTGACATGTCTCAGAAGGTCCAAGATCGCACTCATTCAGTAACCTTTTCGATGCTCAATGTATGTGCCTATGTCCTCACAGGTATTCGTGAGCTTAACATTCTTTCGAATTGTAGCTGCCTTCAATACAGCAGGGAATGCATCAAGCGATCTCTCGCTTTTGTAACACACTAAGCAGCCCACAAATCTCTGTGTCGCTTGCAGAGACTCCCAACGATTGGCTTCGTGCAAATAGCTCGCAGATTTTGCAAGTCCCATCGATCCATGGAAAAGAGCGTGCAGAGGTCGATTTGATATATCCAGTGAACGAGCTATTTTCTCGAAGCGGACCGATATCTAACCGAAATTTGCAGCGTTTCTTTGTGTACGCCCTGGAGTTTTTGGAACGTTATATGCCTAGGTGGGTCACTTATTTGGTCTTAGCTTGCTGGACTGTATTCCAGACCTATATCACGTTAGCGAGGTGGAGAGTTTGAAGGCAAAGTACATCGAGTGGACCAACAACGTTGATGAAATCACCCAACTCATAAACCACGAATCCATCAAGGTCACCCTGGATCGATATCTCACTCGACGCGAAACGGTGAATTGAGAGCGAATGCTCCGAAAGGAAGATCTAATTCATATGAAACAGGAATTCCAACTGAACGATCCAGCAATTGTTGATAAGATCCTGAAGCTGGACGCGCTTTGCATAGTTGCTCGGATACTCGCGATGCTCAAAGAGCCGCAACGCCGAACGCTGCTACTAGGTCAAACAGGTCCGCAAGCCCAATCGCTCCTAGACCTCATCCAGAAGGTATAAGCCATATAATGGCCCTTTTCTTGTAACATATTTATTTTCGGCTGATATTCCCGACACAGCTCCTCGATTCCTTCGATCTCGTCAACGTTCGTTCGTTCTTTGTCAAAATACTAGTCGAGCTATCCAAGAGGTCTGGGCTTTATCCTCAGCGTGTGCTCCTCCCGACCATTGATATCCAAGGCGATCAAGTTGACGGTGGAGCCTTTGGAGATGTCTTTAAGGGCGATCTCGATGGACGCGCTGTCGCTGTCAAGAAGATGCGGGTTTTTGTTCCCCATGACGTTCGGGCATTGATGAAGGCTCGTCGCATCTAATCACCTGCTTCGCCCAGCTTGACCTTGGTGTCACAGGTATACGCAAAAGAAGCGGTCCTGTGGGCTCAGCTCTCCAGCCCATATGTGTTACCATTCTGTGGCGTGTACTGCACGAATGAGCCTTCCCCTCGAGCGTGCCTCGTGTCACCATGGATGGATGACGGGGACCTTTCTCAGTACCTTGAAGACAACCCACAGGCGGATCGACTACAGCTGGTTCGTGGGTCAGCTGTGCCCTTGGCCTGACGCTGTAATGAACTATATGGCAGATGCTAGACGTCGCGCTCGGGCTTGACTATCTCCATTCCTTCTCCCTGCCGGTGATTCACGGTGACCTGAAAGGTGTATGTGATCTCCGAGCGAGGCCAACCCACTTTTACTGACACACGCTTACAGCCAAACATCCTCATTACATCGGGTCTGAGGGCTTGTATTGCCGATTTTGGATTGTCGATTATAGCAGAGGACTCAGATCTCTACTTCACCGCGACTGCCACTTCCAATGGACAAGGATCCATCCCGTGGATGGCACCCGAGTTGTTGATTCCCGACCCCATCAACCCTGAGCGGAGACGGAAAAGTTGTGCTAGTGATATCTATGCGTTTGGCCGTGTGGGCTATGAGGTAGCCTTCAAATTCATTCCATCCATGTTTTGTTCTCGCTTACGCCATTGTGCCAGATTTATGCTGGGCGGCCACCATTCTCCGAGTTTGCCCCAATGATGTCCATCATGCGAAAACTACAACTACGTCGACCAGCCATCACCGAGCTCGATGATGCGATCTGGGAATTGATCGAGAAATGCCGGCGCACGGATCCGGCGTCTCGTCCTGACGCGGGCGAGGTTGTGCGGCAGCTGCGCTGTCACCCGGGTACGCGCGACTACGAGCTTGCGCCCCTGTCCGTCTGGCATCAGAAAAAAAGCGCCACTTGACGTGTGGTCCTACGTTTGTTCCGGTGGTGTTGTACGCGTAACCGGTCATGATACCTACATAATCCACGCACCCTCGAGTTCCTCCCTCGCGCTCTACTACGGCCCCGTGTATCATCAAAGCTAATGCATTATCAGTAGTGTCCGTACAAGAACATGAACAACCACAAGCGGGGTGAGAGACAAGCGGATCACATCAGGTACAGAGCCAGTTTTGTCCTCACGTCGTACAAGGGTCTTCTGCATACATACACTTATTGATTACTTACACACTGACATCCGTGTCCTATACGTCCTACCTGCTCGCCTCCAACTCACCCCGAGTGATACGGACTCTCACCCACCTCTATCCAAATGCTAGAACCCCCCATGGTCCTACAAATAGACGCATAACTCTCGCCAGAGGCCCCGCTATGATGAGCTGGCCCCCATACACAGACTCAAATTACTTACCCCCGCTGTCCCTCCTTCAGATGAGCCGTCGTGGACACATCAGATCAGATCCCCCATTCTTCATGCTGTTGATCGAGTCTAGTCTTGCGAGAGGCCGCGTGTCGTGTCAGCACGAACAATTCGAAGACGTCGTGCATGTCTTGCGTGTGGAGGAGGCTTATCTCGCGAGACGGGGTGAGAGGGACACAGAGAGCGGCTGTATATATGACAGGCCAGCGGTGAGCGGTGGAGTTGCTAAAATCGTAGAAGACCTCGCACACTCCGACGACACCGCAACAGGGCTTGTATGGAAGCGATGATTAAGGCTCGAAGCAGAGCAGCACATCTCTGCCCACAACTACATCAGTCTCAGCGCAGGCTGGTTCTTGAACGTCGTGGTGGAGGGCCATTGCTAGAATGCACATAAGAGCCGTAGAAGACGTCCACGCAGCGTCCACAATTCAGCAAAGATGCATACACTGGTACACAAAGGTGCATACCGTCTCCGCTTCAGCTGGTTCACCAAAATGAGCGAGGCAACTTATCTAATGGGCGAACGGCACTGACCCAAGTAAACAGTAGCTTGAGCGTCCTTTCTGACGCGCTCCGATTCGCCATCGACGGTGTCCTCGTGGTTTTGACAGAGGTCAGATATTGTCAAGCGGGCGTATGTACCTGCGGCCTGGTATCAACCCGAGCGTTAACGTGAGCCGAGATGCCATCGCCTTTTACGAAAGGCAGAGCGATGTTCCATCTGTTCCTTGGTGAAATTGAAGGGTGCGCCTTGGACTTCGGTTGGGAGATCTCGACAAAGGGCGTCTTTCACTCGGAGGCCATACCAGGACACCGCGCGGGGTGATATCGGACTAAAAAGCAACGCAATTGTGAGCATTCGCGTCTCCCGCTCGAAACTGAGCCCAAAACTAACGTGGTGGGGGACGGCAAACACCATCCCCCGCTCGGGGGTCAGCTCTATCGCCAGTACGCCGGGGAACTCCTGAACGTGACCGAATAATGGACCGTATCAGGCTGTAACTCTATAACTGTATGTAACAGTCACGGTTAGAGCGGCTACAAGAACCTGGAAAATAATCAGCACTGTTAGGTGTCCATGGGCGGAGCGGAAACGAATCTGGTTAAATGTCTCTCGAGCTCAGTAACGAAGCTAGCGCTGAAACTGACAAGGGGGGGGCATCAGCTAGCTCAATGGCTATAATACTTCCTAGGGAGACAACTTACAGATTTATACAACATAGCACCTATACGGTTCGGGTAGACGGAGGAACGTCATTCGAATAGTCTCGCTGTTCCGGACGGAGCCAACAACGACGAACCGTTGACCGAATATGGATGAATAGACGATATTGCCTTTGCGAGACAAGGTGTACTCAGCGCATGTTCGAGTTCGTTTCAACGATATGGGACACTGACCGTATTTCTCAGCCCAAGCACTGAATGTGGGCCGGAGCCTAGCGGCGTCGATGATGAGGACGTTGCTGACGAAGGGCAGCTCTCTGGGACCAGGGGTAAGGGGTAGACAAGCAGGGTTTATACTCTGCCGTGCTGAACGACGCCGGACTACAAACGTTGTGCTCAGGGAGAAGGAGAACGACGGCAACTTGGGACGGATTAGCCATTCCACTTAGTCTAAGACGTGTGTTGAGACAGTCGAATTGAGAGGACAGCGAGGTGTGGTCATATTTATACACCAGTTCCATTCTCCTGCTATCGAGGCACGGAACGCACTGATTACGACCCATCATCAGAGTGCGGAATGCGCGCCCCACCAGGTGCTTTGCACGGAGCGTCTTTTTCATCCTGTGCCTCAAGTGGCGACAGGCCCAGTCGAACGGGCCAGAAGTACCACGGCGATACGAACTAAGTCACCACGTCAAGTGTCAGTGGTGGCGGCACGCATATGATTGTAAATCAACTCGTATTAGACATGCTCACGTGTGTGACTTCGGAGATATCTTCATTTGCACTGCGTCTCTCGATCGCTCCTCCAAAGGAGCAGCGCGAGAACCCGTGAACAGCAAAACAATAGGGCGAGTCACGAAAGTCCACAGGATAGAACCCGGAGAGACAGACGGAGGTAGTAGATCATAGACAGATACTTGCGGTGAGATTTGATCGATGACCTGGGGAACGATCGGGAATATTGCTGAGCCCTACAGCCGCAACGAGAGGCGGGCCCACTGGTGTTTGCCATAACCTCCCCATTCTTGCTCGTGACGCCTCGGTGGCGACGATAGCGGGGGGTGGGGGAGATGCCTTACGGTGTCCGATGTGCTGAAAAAAAAGAACTGGATTTAAGCCGAAGGGTGACTTTATACCTCGTTTTCCATCATGTCAAGGCGCTCGCTGATGCATGAACGGCGAATAGCGCCTGGTCCGACGTCACGAGGCACGCGTGCTGGAGGTCGGAGGCGCGGCGCAGTGGAGGGGTATGACGCGGTGGTTTGGGGCGCGTGAGTTTGGTCTGCGGCGTGGCCCGGTTACGGGGGAGTGGCTCCTGGACGTAGAGTGGGGTATGTTCGGCAACGGAGGGCTCCTGGAGGAGTGCGGAGAGGGAGAAGAATTTGTGGGAAGCGCACGCGGCGAGGCATGTGGTGAACGAGCTCATGGATCACAGTCAAGACGGAAGCGTGCATCTGTTTGAGGCTGGCCTGCGAAGCGGCGGTGCCGAGAGAAAGGATGGACAGCCACGAGCTCGCTGTGGGCGGGGCGGAGGTGGGGCGAGTGGAGGAACGCGGAGAGGGAGGGATTAGTGTGTGGCAAGGGTGGACGCGGCACCTTGCATGGGACTACTCAAGCCCTGGGTGAGTGGATGAGCAGCTGCGGAGGAGTCCGTGGATCGCAGCGGACGGACGCGCGTCTGTTTGGGGCTGGACCGCGAGCCCTTGTCAGTCGGTAACGACTCGGGCCGTCCAGGGGGCAGGGTTGCTTCTAAAGGATCCTGCATCGGCGCGATCGAACTATGCTCGTCCATCTACGGACCGGTGCCACTCAGATCACACCCACCAGCATTCTCGCAATCGCACTTGCCACCTAGCACTGCTGGAATATTCTCGGCATCGACCAGGTCGAGGAGTACGTCCTGGTAGTCCGATCTGAGGATGTCGACTTTGGCTAAGGTTTCATTATTCCCCGAATAAATGTAAATGACGATAGCGTGTTGAGTGTGCGAACTGACCCATCATGATCAGATGAATTAGGATCCTTACGGTTCAGTGGCATACGCTCGAGGGTGCTTACATCTCTGGGAAGTGATACTGTGAGATCTGGAACGAGTCTCCGGCCAGTGATTTCGCCTGCCAGAATTGAGAAAGTTGAACACAAAGGACAGAGGATCAGTCGCGTACCTACCAAAACAGTGTTTTGCAGCCTACCCGAAACCTTTTAGATCCACTCTATGGGTCGGCCTGAGGTGCACGATGCAGCCGGGGGAACTTCGCGAATAAAAGAATCTGCGTTGACGACGATACCCTCCCCTCTCGGGTGCAACGTGTGTTAAGGTTCAGGTAGGTTTAAATCACCAAAGAATTGGATGTTCAAAGGACGGCCTCTGTATGAAGAGTTAGAGTGATCGAAACTGAGATTCGTCAAAGAGATCGCCGACCCTGTCTGTCTGTTCGTTGATGACACTATTGAATACGACGATATGTGAGGACTAAACCTCCATGGCGCCCATTGTGAAAATATATCGACCACGATTTGAAGACTCCTCACGTCCTAGATACTTCGATCGCAAGCGTGAGCTTGAACTTGCAGCCCAAGCAGACCCACACCGTATGGGTCAAGATTTGATACAGCCGGTCATACCCACACCACTGACAGTCTGTCGCCAGTGCTAGCAATTCTATATTATCTTCTTCGATTTCTTGAAGTCAAACTTGCGTGCGCGAAGGAGTCGGCTGCGTATCCCTCGCTACATCATAACGCATGCGTGGCAAAGGGCAATGCAACTTAGGCGACGGTGCCGAGGGAGAACGCAGCTCAGCTCGCGTGGAAGCACGGGCGAGGGCGAGGGTAAGCGACGAGGGCGAGTCCTGGGGCAGCGGTGAGCACGAGCGGGACTTCGGTCCGAAGTATTTTCAAACTCCGACAGGAAGAGTACGCCCGCCGTCGATGCAATCCTCCGCTGGGCAGTAGACACCGGTGAGTAGCGGCAATATTCTTGCCATCAACCACCAAGAAGAAGCCGTATCAATTTGGAACACGCAAACGGTACAACTGGACGGGCTTGTGACACCGATATAAATTAACTCGCACAGCATGGTGCATAGGCGTCGAGAATCCCTTCCCGAAAGCCTCGACGTCCCTACTCAAAACTTCCCAAGGCCTAGGCGCTCGTCGAGATCGTTGATTCGTTACTCCAGCCTGACCAGCGATCCTAGGAGATCAGGGAATTCGCGTCTTCAAGCACGGTGACAGTATCTCGTCCAGCACCATCGACACAGCGTCTCGTCTCTCCCTCCGTCCCACGTGCTATCACGTCCCCCCCCTCCTTCGTGTGCCCTGGGCCTCCTCTCTGTCCCATCCACAAACTGCTCCACTCATTTCGCCTCCCGGCCTCGAACCCGTGCGTTGGGCAATTGATGTCATCTATGACAAGAGCCTCTTCAGTATCAGGCGGCTATCTCCAGGTTTTTGTCAGACGGTACACAACAGCGCCATATTCATCTTGTGCTGGAAAACGAGGTGTCAGCGTCAGTAGTTTGCTCTCGGCTGCCTATCCTTTCATTGCCTAACTTCCTTGATTACCCCGTCATCTTCGCGACCATCATTGCGTTCTCTGCGTTTGTGTACTCTGCATTCAGGTCCTGCATCGCTCTAACTGCAAGTTGTCGCCCACATCTGAAATTTTCGCTTTTGGGGCCCTTATCCTCCAAGCGGCCTTGAGCGCGTGCGTGCGCTCGCCCCGACTGAACTGGTTCTGACGCAAAGCATGCTACTCCGCTTCTAGGTGGTTTGTATTCACTACACTGCAACGTAAGCTCGCCACTTCGTTGCGCGAGGACTCTCCTTGCGATGTATTCCCACAGGTATGCCAAATAGACCCTCGGAAACCCGAGTAAATCTCACGCTTGTCATGGTTTCTAGTTCTGACGTATCGCGATTCAGCGTGCGGTATCAGTTGCTCATGGTCGTCCGGTAAAGGAGCCAAACTGGTCTTCTTCGAAACGTTCTTGTATCTCTGGATACCCCAAGTCATCGGCAATGCAGCGCTCGCAGGGGGGCCCTATGGGAGTGCATGATCTCATACCAGCCACTTGCGTCTCGTCGGGCTCATCTCGTGCTGCAGGCTGGTAGGACTCCGGACCCCGTGAACAAGGGGAGATGGTACGCTTTCTGTCCCTTTCGCACCCAAGACTCAACTGACGCGAAGATTGTCGTCAATGCACCTCGCCCTCCCTGCCTTCAGACGCATATCCACGCTCTCGCTGGGCTCTATCCCCTTCGGCTCGCTCATGATGACACCCCTGGAATCCTAAGGCTCACACTGAACGCTGCCCAGAACAACGCAAACGCGTCGAGGAGGCGTAAGTCCGCCTTGGCTCTTCCTGTTCCTTTACTTTACCAATCCTGACCATGCGCTGCGCGGTGCAGCCGCGGAGCGTTTCCCGGGGACATTGAGAACATGGTAAGGTATTTCAACAGATACGCGTATATAGAAATTGGTAAGTGCGGAGTCCTTTCCCTTGCTGAGAGAGGCAAAGCGTTGTACGGGAAACCATGCATCTCGGCAGCGCGAGATACATGGAACATGTTCAAAGACCGCGGTAAGCGCGCCTCCACCACGCCTATTTAACACTGCTCACTCTGCGGCAGGGATCGACGCACTCGTCAACGAGTCGCTCGTCAGCATGAGTAAGTCTCGTCTTCACGCGGACTGATATCCATCTGGTGAAACCATCGCCCACAGCGCTGACTTGGGGCGTGTATGCCATTGGCCTTTTGTGTTCATTGTTCGCATGTCTGTACCTGCATCGTGGGTCACATACATATCCCAACGACTAACTCCAGCTGACGGCTCGCCCGACTCGCAGTTACGCAGCCTTCGTATAACGCGGAAGGGCAATAAACCACCTCCGTTGTTCTTTTCGCACTCTTGATCGGCCTGCGGTGCTGTATGTCTGCGTTGCGTCCCGTGCATGGTGTCCTGCTGCCCTGCTGATACTCCATCAATCAATGTACTGTCGTCCGTCCCCGAGGCTGGGGTGTCGACGATATGAGTCGATCGTGTCCACGTTAATGCACATGTTGATAATGGTGGGTTATTTATCAGTTACATTGGGCTCGGCGAAGATCCCAAGTGCTGGCTGTGCGCGCGCCTGCGCTGTACGGCGTGAGTGAACTTGTCCTTCGGGTCGTCGTACCGAATTGAGCGCAAATCTGTGCTGTAGATGATTGTGCAGACGTATCCCCGCGTCGTGCAGGGTGTGCCCAGATCATGAGTGTTCGGGCTGTGTGGCTGATAATCTATAGCTCGTGGATGTCCAATATCCGCTGACATCGTGCATCTACGAGATTAGTGCATGAATCCAGTAGCCGCGTGGTTATCGGTGTGCTTTCAAGCGCTCAAAGTTTGGACATCTGTTTATCTAAACCTCATTGATAGTGTGAAGTTAGGATTGGTGAATCGAAACCGTAGACGTCCTTTCTTCTATCCCCCCGGGTACCATATCGCGTAATACCCTGGGGGCGTTGGAGGCGCGGTTTCTCATGTTGTCGCTATGTGTAGCCGTGGGTCAGGGAGATGTAGCAGCTAGTACGCTAGAAAATATGTCGTGAGGATCAGCTGAGGCATTGAGGCAATCCGAAAGAATTTTCAGGAGGGCACGCAAGCTCACCAGCGCCAGCATTGAGGTGTACATTTCGGTGATGTATCACCTGAGACGGCATTCGAAGGACCAAATACGAGATTGGTGCACGAATCGAGTAGCCGCGTGGTTCACATACTGTGGTTTCAGGTGCTATGAGCTTCGACATCTCCCAATCCATATCTCGTTGGTAGTGTGAAGGGGTTGGTGGATCGAAACGCAGCCGTCAGGGAGGGGGTGTCTTCCACTTCGATGATCGGGAGAATGTCGCAGACGTCCATCTAATTAGCGAGTCTAGCGAAGACGTCCTTTCTTCTATCCCCCCAGGTACCATACCGCATATGCTCGGGGGCGATCGAGGCGCAGTTCCCGTATCGGCGCTACTCATGTGTAGGCGTGGTGCAGGCAATTGTAGCGATGCCGTAGTACACTGGAAAGGATGTCGCGAGGATCAGCTGAGGCATTGAGGTAATACAGAAAGATTTTTAGGAGGGTATGAAGCTCACCAGAAGCAGCATCGAGGTATACGTTTCGGTGATGTATCGCTTGAGATGGCACCTGAATGGGCAGGAAAGAGGACCAGAAGATCGTGGATGTGGCCAATGAACGCACAGGGTGGTGAACGTGTTGATTACAAAGGCGAGGCGCCCATGTCCTGAGCCTGTGTATGCTGGAAACATGATGCCTTTTTCTTCGCGTAAATGTGCTGGGTGCAGGGGTGAAATGACTCCAGTGAGCGCTGGGGTGCTACCGCTGATGCCGTAGCGACTGGAGGTCCAATGGAAGCTGGACATGACGGGGGTCAGTAAGCTGACCGACTGCGGCAGTGGACGACGAACAAGCGGCTGCATGTGTAGAGTCGGCTCGGCGGCGCTACTGTCTTTGCCGAAGTTCGACATCGCCTTCCACGAGGGCGCTTGCGGCGCTTTAAGGCACAGGTTGCGTCGACGAAGCGCTGGGACGTCGGTTTGAGTGGGATGGGAAGGACGAGGGTGTGGCAAAAGAATGTGGAGGGCGGTGTATGCGCTGTGGAAGACGAGGCGCCCATTTCCTAAGCACGTGTATGCTGTAGGGATCGAGTGCTCGCTGATGGCATGAGGCGCGCTTCGAAAAGCATGTGTACAGGATGCTCACAGTACATATAGAGGGGACTCACCTTGAAGTAGCTGTGTCCCGCACCTTATCACCGTCCCTCAACGTCGCTTTGAACACTTTCACTAACCCACACCTGTCATCCTCGTCGCCTCGCGCCATGTCGACGTCAACACGCTCCATCGAGTCTTCAGCCGCGCGTCGTGCGTCCCCCCGTCCGACGAAGGTTTTCAAGGGGCACACCAGTTTGATCTGGTGCGTTGCGTATTTCCCGGACGGTCGACATATTGCGAGCGCGTCCGACGACAAGACTGTCATCATTTGGGACGTCGAGAGTGGTAGGCAAGACGGACAACCGCTTCAGCATGATTCCAGTGTCGAGTGGATAGCCATTTCTCCGGATGGCAGGAGAATTGCGAGTGGAATGCGGGAGGGCGGGCTGGTCATTTGGGATGTGCAGACGCGGGAAGTGGTTCATGAGATCAAAGGAGGCGGTGTTTATAGGCTGGTCTATTCTCCGGATGGACGTTGGATCGCAACTGTGTCAACGGCTGGTGAGAGGATGGTACGGTTGTGGGACGCGGACACGGGCAGACCTGGCAGAGAACCGCTGAAATGTGACGGCGACGTCTGGTGTGTGGCGTTTTCACCGGACGGGTCGCGGATTGCTGCTGGGTTAAGGGAAGGGGCTCTCGAGGTGATTAACGTCTCGACTGGCGAGAGTGTCGTCGGTCCCATAAAAGGTCACACGAAGACCGCGAGGTCGGTTGTGTATTCGCCAGACGGACATCTCCTCGTCACCGCGTCATTGGATGAAAGCATCCGGGTGTGGGATTCCAAAACGGGAATACAAGTAGGGAGGCCAATGCTGGGGCACGAGCTTGACGTCACCTGCATTTCGATTACCGCCGACGGACGAAGAATTGCGAGTGCAGGATGGGATAACAGCGTACGTGTTTGGGATTTGGAGACGCGGCTGCAGGTTGGAGAGTCATTCCACGCGGAAAGCTTGGTATGGTCTGTGGCATTCTCCCCCGACAACCGATATATCATCAGCGACAACGACAATGATGTGTGCTTGTGGGACACGGAATCACTCCCAATCCAAGGCTCAGTGAGTATCTTCAATCTGCTTCAATGTTCCTTCTAACTCTCCACCTCAGTTTTCCCCACCCACCACTAGCAACCGAAACCCACCTGTAGGCATCATCTTGCATATATGCGCCCTTCTGCCCTGACAACTTGGCCCAGGTTCGAGGTCGTGCACATTCAGTAACCTCCTCCATCCTCGACGTATGTACCCCTGCCCTCGCTGGCGTTCGTGATGATGACGCTCTTTGGCATTTAGCTACCTGCCGTGCCCGCACCCGTCGTACCGCATCAAGATGACAGTTGCCCCTCCGAGTCCGAATCTCTGCGCCGCCCTTTGTTTGATTCGATACCCGACGTAAGCTCGCTCTTCTGTTGCCGTCATTCCTCTCCGAGCACCACGCTCAACTTCATTCGTGAAATTAGCTTCCTATGGTGCTCGAGGCGGGAACACGGCGTCCGAAAAAGAAGCGGCCTCACAGCACAGAGTCAAGACGCCCGCACCTTGTAAGGTTTCGTCGAGCTTTTCTGCGTAGTATCCTCTCATTCGTGTGCCTTTTAAGCGAGCTACCGAGCCTCAGCAGGACCCACCACTCGAGCAAAAAACATCACCCACTCAGCCGACCAAGCCTGGTCACAACTGGTCACGCAATATCCGTGAACACTGGCGACGTATACGCCCTCGCAGGTCTCGCGTTCCCGCAGATATCTCACGTGGTTCATCACATCCTCCAGACGTGCAACCCACAGTTCCTGTTTCCCCAGAGGTAGGTTTCGATAGGAGAGTCCTTCATTGACGATATCAATCGGTTCATATCTGTTCGTACCAGCCGCCGACCGAGCCAAAAACACAGACAACATCGACCGCTCAGCCTTCTTTACCTGGAGGCCCATGGTCACGCACAATCCGTGAGCGCTGGAATCGTATCCGACCTCGCAAATCTCGCGTCCCCGCGGACCTCCCAGATAGCTCTGCACACATACCCCTTCCCGAGCGGCCCAATGTTCCCGCCTTTCCGGGGGTGAGTCTCACAGCCAACGTAGTTGCATTGACAATATTGACTAGCTCGTACCTGTCCGTCCAACTTAGTTGCCCACCGACCCCCAAGATAGGGACGCAGACGCACCAGGAAATGCACAAGCTCCCTCTCAAACACAGCCATCAAGAAACCAGAACGAGGTGTCTCCACCAATACCTGCTAATGTAGCGCTTGGAAAACTTGATGAGGTATGCATTCCATCTCTATCGACCCGCATTTGATCTAACCGTGAGCTCCCCGTAGCGACTGTACGCAGCCCCTCCTAGAGACAGAAATGAACGACGCCGCTGGCGTGCCCGACAGCGGCGCAGAGCTGCCAGGAACCACGACCCGGACTCGGACTCAGAGCCTGAAGATAATGATGCGGACTCCTACTACGAGGACACGGGGTGCTTGGATGCCTTCTGTTTCCTGGAGTGCTTCAGGTGGCGGAGGCACAGGCGCTCGCAGTAGGGAAGTCGAACCCTGCGTCTCTCTTTTTCGCAGCAGCCCACATCTCAGATCTTACCCTCACGCCTAGTCTTGTGAGGGCCCGCCTGGTCAATCGTCGTTGGTACTTTATCTAATCTCGGCCCGCCCCTCGATCTCGCGGTGGGTCGTTTTGTAGTAGAAGACCTTGCACCGTGACAGGGTACTTGTGCTGACCAGTAAGGAAGCGTGCCGTGTGATCCCAAAGACATATGTTCGATGGACGTGGAGTCTAGTGTTGAAGTATACGTGTGTCGTGAAGGTACTAACGCGAGAGGCCGGTATACTAGGCTGCCTTCGTTACTGTGCTACGCATTGGTGCAGAGGATGTCACTTGGTCATAAATAATGAATCGGCGCTCGATGCCCGTCCTTTCGTTACCCCCACTTACCTAGAATTATACCCAGACCCCGTGCCGTTGCTCGAATTTGTATCACCCTTCGCTAGTCGTCGTGGAAGCCGTGCATCCAGTGGGAGCGTGCTGCATCATCGTACAGCAACAGACTGCTTGCGTAAGTCCTCTAAATTCACGAATAATTCTCGCCAGAGACCTCGCTAAGCTGGGCTCCATACACTTTGATGACGAGAGCGGTGTACAGTGGGTAAAGCGTGTCCGATAATGGACCGAGAGCCCTCTTATAGGAGCCCGGACTTGAAAGGCCCCCCGATGGGAGCCCTCGGCGCGAGACCCAACAGGCGGGATCGACACGATGATCGAAAGAAAGGGATGTTGTAAATTGTACAGTGCATAGATACCATATAATACAGGGTTCTGATAAAAGGTCTCGGCGTCAGCAGTGCGCATTGGTAGTACGACCCGAGAACGACACAAACCCTCACAAACCATGCTGGATCAGCCGATGCGAAAGGCGACAATCCCCGCATAGCCGGAATCGCCTCCGTCGATATTAGGGAATAACCAGGAATCCGTGTCGTAGGCCGACTTGGGGAAATGGTCTAATGTTGGCCTAGGTCAGTACTAGTACGGGCGGGGCCGCCACGGGAACTCCTACCAAAGGGATCGCCACGGCAACCGTCATCTAACAGACATCGTGTCGCGCATTGTCAGCAAACGAGCACCTTCACGGCTGCTTTGAAAATAACTATAGGAACTCACTATTGTAGAGCTTTGCACTGTAGTATCCTGCACTTTGGAATGAGAGCGACTTCACGTCGTTGATTCCCCCAAGGCTAACGTTGATTGCGTGGCACCCAGTGGTATGGAAGCCCCAGGCTTTGGCCCAGAAGTACTCATGGCCACGGCGGGTACCACAGTCGATCTCGCCGAAGACCCTCATTTCCCAGACACGCTGGCCTTTCAGCCCGAAGGGCGAGCATTTGGCGCTGACAGAAATGTCAAGTGACAGAATAGCGAAAAGGATGTTGAGGAAGGACGTCGTGGTCAACTTCATAGCTCCGATCGGACCGACGAGAGATGGCGAAAGGGGGGTAAGTGGCTTCAAGTACCCAGTGATGAGTTATCAGAACGGAAGCTCCCCGTCTTTATAGCGCATCAGATATCTGTCCCGACCAGAGACACCAGGGCGTCTTCGCCTCGGGAAGGGTGGACGCCACCGGCATGCCCGGTGCCTGTGACTCGCGTTGTTGGGCCCGGAGAAACCAAACTAGAATTGATAATTCTGGCCCACACCAGGGCAGACTAGGGACGGACCAAGCACATCATCGTGCGGAAAAGGTGTCCAATCTTCATGCCAAGGGGTCAGTAGTCCTCTGTTCGACGCATCATTTCAACCCCGAATGACGACAAACAATTACCTCATTATCACGCATTTGGCTTATGAGGGGGACTGCTGCCGGATCGTCACGTCGTTGAGTTGGAAGAGCTAAGACATATTGTGCAAGCCGCTCACCAGATGAGTAAGTCCCGAGAAAATTGAATCCACGGGGTATGACCCTCTATATAGGGTACAATTGGCCGTTTTGGCTTCTTCCTGGTCGTGAATTGCTCGTCGTCAAAAACTATAGGGCTGCTGCAATAGTGGTAACCGCACTCGCTTAGTATGCTGGTGCCAGAGCAAGGACAGGCTCGGGGACGGACCGAACCCACTTCAAATAACCGCGCTGAAGGTGGACGCAAAATATTGACACCGGGAAGCACCCTCATGGCAGCCTCGAGTCGGAGAAAGCTTAGGGCCCGCGGGCCCCGGGTAGAATCTGCGCAAGACTGCAATTCGCAAACCCACTTGAGACAGGGCTACTTATCCAGCCCAAACCTCACCAACCCCCCACGCTAGACCTGTGTCAACACCTAGTGATAGTGTTGTCGGTTCGGAGCAAGCGCACCTTCGTCGTGTGAGAAGCACGAAATGTTGCGGCTCCCTCCGCCGTCATTGGGAGGGACGATTACATCAGCCTCGTCGTCTGGCTCGCCGCTGCTACCGGCCATAGAGATTGTTCTACCATCTCCAGTTCGCCCCGGGATTCGCCCTCGCCCTCACCTCGCGGTCCGGTCCCAAGCAGACACGCACCTCCGCCCTGGTTGAGATCCACGAGCTCGTCGTCCCCCACACTCCGGCTCATCTGCACTTGCTGTCCCGGTGAATAGCGCATTGCTTGACGCCTCGAGGTACGTGGGGGAGGTTCGAGAGGGTTTCGGGTGTGAGGGGCGCGGCGTAGCGGAGGAGCGCGGGGAAGAGGTCCGGGCGGTGCGATGGGGTGGTTTCGGGTATACGCATTTGGTCTGCGGTGTGCTGAGGTTGCAGGTGTGCTTCCTGGGCGACGGCCCAGTAGAACAGGACGGGCTCGGTGATAGAGGGCATCTGAAATAGTGCGGAGAGGAAGAGGGCTTGTGGAACTGGAGTTCAACATTATCACCAGGTGCGGAGGATCTTCATCCCATACTGCCCCCCCCTTGATGTCATACCTCGTGGCACATCTACTTGTGCTTGGGAGAAGAGAAACTTGCGAGGCTTTCAGGCTGCGCTCCAGGGTTTCGGGCAGCCTCTCCGTCCGTTGTCCGGGTCACTGAGCCCTGGGGGACACGACGTCGACGCTACCGCGCTAGCCGCGTATGTAATATGCAAAGACACCGAGAATCGCCGAAAACGGGTAAGTAGGCGGCAACTGAGAGTCGACAGTCTTCCATGATCAAAAACGACCGAAATTGTCTCAGAATCCCCCCAGTGGACTCGGACTTCCGCAGGGACCAGACACGACCAAAACTGTCTCTCGGAGCCTCCAGATTGTCTCCATGATCTCCAGAGAATAGTCTCCCCCGGGACTCGAACCTCTGACCTCGACCCACCTAAACACACGCTTACTGCGTCAAATGTCGATCAATATATTGCTTGCCATCAACCTGCCTTAAACCCCCAGTTATAAAAGGGGCCGTACTCAAGTCAAGTGCAAGAAGGCGCCACTCGTCTGAGTTGTCAGCGGAACGTTCGACGCCTTGCGTCCACCCGTGCGTGGTTCTCTTGTGCCCTTGTTCATTATCATACTGACTGACTCGGTTTAGAACGCGCAGCATGTTTTTCCGCCCTGCCACTATCCTTCTCGCCGCTGGCATCTGCGCCACGCGAGTCGTTGCTAATGATTACTACGAGGTGGCTTTCTTCACTGGAAACAATTTGACCGGAACTTCAGAAATACACAACGTTGTCATACACCATCAATGGGGGTGGGATGACCTCGCTTGTGGTGCGTGCAAGGACATCACGAAAATACCGGCCGGGAAGATGCACTCGTGGTTCCTGTCAGCGACCTGCAATACAAAACTCAGGTTCTATCATCATGCCCAGTGCAAGGATCAATTCAGTAAGGGGCGCTTTCGTTCGTTCGGTTTTTTACTGACAGAGGGTGTTTGCTTTTCTTTAGGGACGATTGATACCGGAGATTCCTACCAGGAGACTAACGTGTATGGCGATACAAGCCGTGCCCGCTCTTTTGTGGGTTGCCGGGTGTAATACGAAGATGAGTGAATGAGCATACGTACATGAACGTTACGGACAAGGAGTACCGACGAGTATGTGTCTTCAGAGGCGGAGGAGGCGGAGGAATGGGGTGGATATCGTTGCCGATTTTCGCCGGTTCGCTTGACCCTATGAATGCGTGATTCTTGGGTATCATCTCGGGCGTATTGTTGGAGCTTGGGGAAGACCTGAGCAGTATATTCAGGTTCGAGGTACGAGTGTTCAAGTCGACGCAGCACCGTGACGCTTGCGATCGGTCTCGTCGATTTCCAAGAGCTTTCGTCACCCTACGCGTCTCGCCACCAGATTTACGCCGTGGTCATAATGCAACCTGAACTGACGACAATCTCCTCCCGCTGGACCCACAACCCGCCCCCCCCCTAAACCCGAGGCACACCTCTCTGCTGAACCCAGGAAAACCTCCTCGCCGCCACATCCATATCACGTCTGGACTCCCACTGGCTCTGTGACCTGTGACTGAAGAGTTGGTCGAGGCGGTACGGTACTTAGTTCTGTCCGCATAAGTAGCTCACACATGTCATCGGGTATTCGTTGCATCCATGCATGAGTCGATCATGCGTCGCCCCAGTATGGTATAAATTCGTACCCGTACTCGTACAACCGCGTGGTATGGCAGACGACCTCGTGGATCGCAGCCAGGGCGGAGGCGTGCGTCTGTTCGAGGCATCTGTGCCGAGGGAGAGGATGGACAACCGCGAGCTCGTTTTGCGTGGGAGCGGAGGCGAGGGTGAGTGGCTTAGCAATGGGGGCGAGTTCTGGGGCGGCAGTGAGGCCTTGAGGGCGAGTCCTGGGATGGCGGCGGGGACGAGTGGAGCGTCGACGGCCTGTGGCGACGACACGCGCCTGCCTGCGAACGTCCACCCCCATCGATTGTGCACGTCTCACCCTTTCCTCGTCGACTTCCCTCGCCTTTCTCTCATTGATTCTCTGCATCAAATCGCCTCTTTCTTCTCACCTTAGTTGATCTCCCAGGTCTCGTCTCCTGCTCCCTAGGTTCTCTGCGTCTCCCCAACTCGATCACCGCCGCCAAGTCTCGCATGTACATGCTCGAACTGCAAAAATAGAGCCCGGCGATGCTTATTTAGAGACCAGATGCCTCTGGTGGCGTTTCGTCTGTGTGGCAGTCCCATCTCGCGGCACTGAGCTCGTCTTTTTTGGGGTGGACGCGCGTGGGATCAGGATACGTGGGCACGATTACTGGTGGATCTGTTCGGGGCAGAATGTAGGCGGTCAGATGAAAACTCGTGCAGGTTATCAGGCTGGAATTAGTATGGGACATGACACAACATGGTGTCAGCATGCGTGCGCATTACAACGATGGAACGGCCGAAATATCGGTTATGCGTCAAGACGGGAGCCTGAAGAGCGAGCGTGACAAAAGTATGCGCAGGGAAGCGTGGCCTACGGCGAGGTGCCGGTCATGTAAAGGAGGACGAGACACCCATATCATTGAATACCTGTGTGCCAAAAATACCAAGCGCTCGCCGAAGGCATGATGGCGCTGTGCTGTACGAATAGCATGCGCTTATCTGCACATAAAAAGAGCATGAGAGCAGATCTACCTTTAAGTCGCCGCATCCATTGCACCACATCTTCCCTCGACATTGCCTCGAACACCTTCACTGACCCCCCACCCGTCACTTCTGTCTTATCGCGACATGTCGAGATCAACAAGCACCATCGGGTCTTCGGTCGTTTTCAAGGGACACGTCAAAAGGGTCAGTTCCGTCGCATATTTCCCGGACGGTCATTATATCGCGAGTGCATCCGATGACAAGACCGTCATCATTTGGAATATTGAGAGCGGCAGGCAAGACGGCCAACCGCTTCGACATGATTGTAGCGTCGAGTGGATAGCAATATCTCCGGATGGCAGGAAAATTGCGAGTGGAATGCAGGAGGGGCTGGTTGTTTGGGACGCACTGACGCGGCAAGTGATTCACGAACTCAAAGGAGTCAGTGTTTGGAGGCTGGCCTATTCCCCGGATGGACATTGGATTGTAACTGCGCCGTGGACCGGTGAGAGGGTGATACAGTTGTGGGATGTGGACACTGGCAGACCCGGCAGAGAACCGCTGACATGTGATGGTGAGGTTTTCTGTGTGACATTCTCACGGGATGGGACGCAGATTGCCGTTGGGCTATGTGATGGGTCGTTCCAGGTGATTGATATTTTGACTGGCAAGAGTGTCGTTGGTCCCATAAAAGGCCACACAGACTCGGTGTCGTCGGTTGTGTATTCACCGAACGGCCGTTTCCTCGTCACCGGGTCGGGCGATAAAACCATTCGGGCGTGGGATCCCAAAACGGGAGTGGAGGCGGGGAAGCCGATGCTGGGACACGAGGAGGATGTCGTCTGCATCTCGATTACTGCCGATGGACGAGGAATTGCGAGTGCAGGACGGGATGGGACAATCCGCGTCTGGGATTTGGAGACGCGGGTGCAGGTCGGAGATTCATTCAAAACGCATCGCCGGGTAGCTTCCATAGCATTCTCCCCCGATAGCCGACACATCATCAGCGACGTATATGATTTAGGTGTGTACTTGTGGTCATGGGACAAGGAATCTTTCACCACCGAAGGCGAAGTCAGTGTTGTCGTTTCAGCTTCAATACCGCTGCTGACTCTCCAGCTCAGTCCAGCGCCCGAAATGCACCTGTAGGCTTTGTCTGCGTGTATCCGTATATTATACCCTGACAAATCCCAGAAGGTCCAAGATTGCGACCATTCAGTAACCCCCTCAATTCTCGATGTACGCCTTCTGCCCTTGATGGCTTTCGGGAGGATAACGCTCTTTGAATTGTAGCTATCCGCGGCCGAAGCGATATCTCGTTTTTGTAACATACTCAGCAACCCACAAATATCTGTTTCGCTAGCGGAGGCTCCAAAAAATTGGCTTCGTGCGAACAGAAAGCAGATTTTGCAAGTCCCATCACTCTGCGGGAAAGCGCATGTGGAGGTCGACTTGATATATCCAGTGAACCCACTGTTTTCTCGAAGCGGACCGATCTCTAACCAAGAATTGCAGCGTTTCTTCGTATATACTCTGGAGTTGTTGGAATGTTATGCGCCTTGGTGTGTCACCTATTTGGTCTTGGCTTGCTGGACTGAATTCCTGACCTATATCACTTAGCGAGGTGGAGAGCTTGAAGGCAAAGTACATCGAGTGGACCAACAACGTCGATGAAATCACCCAACTCATAAACCATGAATCCATCATGGTCACCCTGGGTCGCTATCTCGCTCAACACGAAACGGCGAGTTGAGAGCGAATACTTCGGAGGGAAAATCTAATTTATACGAAACACAGGAATTCCAACTGAACGACCCAGCAATTGTTGATAAGATCTTGGAACTGGACGCGCTGGCCATTATCGCTCGGATACTCGCGATGCTCAAAGAGCCGCAACGCCGAATGCTGCTACTATGTCAAAGAGGTCCGCAAGCCCAATCGCTGCTTGACCTCATCCAGAAGGTATGAGCCGTATGAGGGTGTTTATCTTGCAACATGTTTGTTTTCGCCTGACGATCTCGACACAGCTCCTTGATTCTTTCGATCTCGACAACATTCGTTCGTTCTTGGTCAAAATACTAGTCGAGCTATCCAAGCGGTCTGGGCTTTATCCTCAGCGTCTGGTCCTCCCAAACATCAATATCCGAGGCGATCAAGTCGATGGCGGGACCTTTGGAGACGTCTGGAAAGGCGATCTCGATGGACGCCCTGTCGCTGTCAAGAAGATGCGAGTTTTTGGTTTCCGTGATGTCGAGGTGTTAATGAAGGCTCGTCGCATTTCATCGTTTACTTCGCCCAGCTTGACCTTGATGCACAGGCATACTCCAAAGAGGCGGTTCTGTGGGCTCAGCTCTCCAGCCCATACGTGTTACCATTCTGTGGCGTGTACTGCGCGAATGAGCGCTCCCCTCGAGCATGCCTCGTATCACCATGGATGGATAACGGAAACCTTCCCCAATACCTTAAAGACAACCCAAAGGCGAATCGACCACAGCTGGTTCGTGGGTCGGCTGTGCTGTTCGGATGGCACTGTAATGATATATATGGCAGATGCTAGACGTCGCGCTTGGACTGGAATACCTTCACTCGTTCTCCCTTCCGGTGATTCACGGCGACCTGAAAGGTGTATGTGACCTCTGAGCATATGCAGCCCACTTCCACTGATACACGCTTACAGGTAAACATTCTCATCACGTCAGGTCTGAGGGCTTGTATCGCCGACTTTGGCTTGTCCATTATCGCGCAGGACTCGAATATCCACTTCACCGTGACTGCCACTTCGAATGGACAAGGATCCCTCCCGTGGATGGCCCCCGAGTTGTTCGACATTGTCAACCCTGAACAGAGGCGGAAGAGCTGTGCTAGTGATATATACGCATTTGGCTGTGTGGGTTATGAGGTCGCGTTCAAATTTATTCCATTCATTTTTTGCTCTCGCTCACACCGCCACTGTACCAGATTTATGCCGGACGGCCGCCCTTCTCCGAGTTTCATTCCCCAATGATGGCCATCACGCGAAATCTCCAACTACTTCGACCAGCCAGCACCGAGCTCGATGATGCGATCTGGGAGTTAATCGAGAAATGCCGAGACACGGAACCAGCGTCTCGTCCTCACGCAAGCGAAGTTGTGCAACAGCTGCGCTGTCACCCGGATACCTGCGACTACGAGCCTGCGCCCATGTTCATCTGAACCAGAGGCAAGGCGCTACTTGATGTCCCATTCTACACCTGTTCCGGCGGTGTTGTACGTGTTATTGGCCCCGATACCGACACAGTCCTTGTCTATGAGTCTCCCGATGCCTTTACCCCGCCTGTCTTATCGCATACGAGTTCTCTGGTAATGAGTTATAGGAATCCCGATGTGTCGCACGCACAATGAGCGAGTTATTGCCGCGCCAGCTCGCCCACGACCTCGTCCTGGATAGCACTGATATTCAGGCCTGCAGTTGAATATCAGGTTGTGCGATGCTCCTGATGCGGTCGGTGATATTTTCGTGAAGCTGCACGCTGCAGTGCATAAAGCTGATAAGCAGGGAAACCCGCTGGAGCTCACCGGGGTAACAGACATGTGTGATCGATCATCGCTGAGGCTGTCGATTGTCGCGAGTCGTACACAGTTGGCACTGCCTGATTTCTTCCTGGAGTTTCATCTAGTGTCACGAAGGCCATCAAGGACCATGGGAATGATCCCACTGGCGAAGCAGTGGCACGCCAGGTTGGAGTTTGATACACCAGTCATGCCGGCGACGTCAACTTCGCCACCAACCCTCAGTCACGTTGGCGCAAGGAGAAACAGAGGCTCCGGGCTCGCCAAACCCCACGTTCGACATTTATACTACCCGTACCATTTTTGTATCTCCTTTGCTCACTGCTCCTGTTTTTCAAACGACTGTCCCAAACAGTTCTTTAGGCCTTCGGGCTTCAGGCTTTTATTGGATATTCAAGGAGTACTCGCGTGTCTGCTATGCTAGCTGCTCATCTGTCTGAATACCTCGTCCGCGTACCATCCAGCCCGACGCAAGTCTTTTTCGCAGCCCTATCGCCAAGTATAAGCTCTAGACTATGACCCACACTTGGGTTGTAGCACCTACCTTTGCTTGCGGGGTCCTGACCAGTACTTTTGGCAGTTGAATTCGTGCTTGAGAGTTTTTCGCCACTCCTTGAGTTCGGCCAAGGCTCAAAGGACGCAACACATATGCTTCCAGTTTCAAAATGATAACACGGTGGACGAGCGCAGCAAGAAAATTGTGGTATGGGCTCGTAGTACGAGAAACAGGAATCCAACACGCCTACTCGACGACCTCAGGGTCTTTCTCCGAGCACTGGCAACTCTCCGTATCGATGCAGCTATGACGTTGCATCGTGGGTAGCTGCACTTCGACTGGGCTGTCGGCCTTTCCCTCCTCGCTGGAGTGAGAGTCGTCGTGTGCGTGGTCGTGGCCATGGTCGTGATCATGGTGATGACCACAGCACCCACCGTCGAATTTGTCGTTTCTCGCCCACCTCACCATCTTCACGCCCTCCCAACCGAAAAGGAACGCAATTAGGATCGCTGTTGCCGAGTCGACCCACCAGCCACCGCGCCAAGCGCGGTATATTAGCGATCCGACGAGAAGAACGGCGCTGAACTGGATGCAGGAGAGTGAACAGAGAGCTTCGCCGGCCATGGTGCTTGAGTTGAGGGCTCGTGCGAGGTAGCGTTTGGGGATCCAGAGGAGAAACGTGATGAACATGGTGCTAGAGGCGATGATGAGGGAGGCGTCGGAGGGGCTTGGATGGTCGTGTTTGACGAGTGAGGCGATAGACGTGCCTATTGCTGCGAGGGCAAGCATGACAAGAAGAGAACCGATGCTTATGGTAGCTACCTTCTCTAGTCTGTAGTGGTAAGTAAGCGTTATGTCGGGGGCTGAGCATCAGCGCGTCTCGTACTTCATGTCTTTGGGACTATCTTCGCTGCTGGTCTCTTCACCTGGTTTCACAGAGCTGCAGAACCTCCATACGACGAGACCAGACGACAGGACCTCGATGACCGACTGAATACCGAAGAAAACGAGTGACCGGGAGTCGGAGTCGACGCCGAAGAGCACCGAGACTGCTCCTTCTGCCGCGTTGTAGAATACGCTGAAGATGCTAATGGCGATGGCGAATTGCTGGAGGCGGCGTCGGGAAGGCATGTCGGTGGCTTTGTCGGCCGCTTGTTGGCCCTAAGAGAATGAAAGAGTTTGTGTTTGAGTTATGGGTCGGTGGCAGACCCTATCCCCCCCTGGGCTATTTATGAGAACTTTAGTATAGAGTCACGTCCTAGTCAGCCACCAGCCTAGCATTGCATTTCTACGCGTGGCTTCGCACACTAGAACGCGTAAATCGCTCTCCTACAGCTTACAACGCGCTCCAAAGCTCGTCCGGGGCTACACGCGCTGATTTGGCGCGTGGAGGAGCTCCGAGCGGGCTGCAAAGTGCCAGACATTAGAACTCGCCTACCTTTAGACGCAGTTTTTCCACCGCCTTACGGACTCATGGCATCCTCAGGGCCGCACTGCCCCGCAACGCTGGGCGCTGCTCTTTATGATGATCCTGGCTCCCTACCAAAGCTCGAACCAATAGAGCGCTAGACATTTACGGTTCTCTGAGTCACCTATTTCCTGGACTCTCAAGAAAAGGATATTGCCACGCTTTTTCGGGTGTAGAAACTTATTGGCCAAACACGAATTCCACTTTACACGAGCAAATGGCATGGAGAGCGAGGCACTCGGTGTGGAGGAGGCGCGGGCGATCGGCAACACCGCCGTCATTCCCGATTTGGTAGACGTAGAGTTCGGCTATTTGTGTTTATTTTGCGGCGCCATCTTGCGACTTCCTAATTTATCCAAACAACAACTCCTCGAGCACGCTGCAGCCACGCCGCTCGGGAGCTGCTTGCTGCTGTGCATGGCGACAATGGATACCCCAAACGCCAATTCCCTCTTAAAACCGCGTCTAAGGCTCGTGCGCCGTAGCCCAAGTCCTCGTTCACAGGATATGGACAACACTCCTCACGCAGGTCCGTCCTCGGGACGCTTGCAAGGCTTCAATGCCGGCGACAACGAGGACGACGATCATCCTACACCAAGGATGTCTGCTGTACCTATCTCACTATCTCCTACTGTTGGCTCTGGCGCCAATCATAATAGCTCATCTTCCCGCTCTGTCATAACGTCCGAATCGGCGGCCCGTCTTCGTGCTTTACTTCGCTCTTCCCCACCCAAGTCTCCGAATCGGCCACCACCCTCGTCCGTGGCAGACTCCGACTTTGATCCCCTGCGCTTCAGCCCGACCACTCCTAGCATTGCCTCCAAAAGTCTCAGAGACCTCATGTCCCATGTCATGCGCGAACCAGGCGACACGCCACAGAAAGGCAGACCGCGTAGGAACAGCTTTGACACAAGTGAAGTTGAGATAACACCTATTCTTGACAAGGAGAGAGCGAAGCACAAAGGAAAGAGACGAAGTCTGAGCGACGAAGAAGTCGATAAACCCAGTGCGTGAACATTATTTCTCTTTCAGCCGTGTTCTAACACTAGCTGGTTGCCGCGGCGAAGAACCGTCCAGAGGATCGGATTCATCATTTAGATCATCACCGGCTGCTACATTTGATACCCTTCGTGCTCGCCTGGCATCTTCACAAACGCAAATCATGGATCAAAAACAACCTACAGCATTATTCGATCGTGTGTCTCTTACTTCTGGCTTCTGCCTTGCGTTAACTTTGGTTTATTGGTCAAAATAGCCACTGAATCACTCATGTCATCCGCAAATAAAACCAATTCAGAACTCCATGCTAATGCCGATTCTACATTTTTACGCCAGTTCAATTCTTCCTCTGCGACACCACCTGCAGCAACTAGTACGCCCCTACGGTCATTTCAAATGCCTTCCCAGCTGGCTCAGCAGTCTAGTGAGCCTATTGGCATTGATTCTCTTACTGTGCTGACATGCACACAATCAGATCTACTCGACCAAGATTCTGAAATGCAACACGCAATGGATAGCTTCGATATTTCCGAGACTGAAGGTTATTTTTGAACGCAGAACCGGTTCGACTTCCTACTAATCTCTTACAGAGCCACCCCCACCCCCACCGACGCGAGCGCCTAGTGCTCCACGACCATCGATTACACCCATACGTCCACGTTCGTCCTTGTCCCTTCGTGGCCACCCGCATGAGCACAATCCTTCCTCAAGGCGCGTGAGTCTCGAAATGCCGTGTGAGTTCGGAATGTTTGTGGGTCACGAAGCGAGGCTTACGAGCACTCAATCAGCCTCTCGAGCAAGCTCCTCCCTATCTGGAGCTGACTGTGCGTCTTTTTCTGCTCTGCGCCCAAATGTGGGATCTTACATTGTTCTGCGCCCAGTTAAAGACCACGAACTGTCCCGCGAAGAGGAACTCAATCGCCAACGCGAGCGAGAATGGAACCGACCGAAGCCACTGCGGCCTACAACACCACTTACACGATCCGGCACGCCAGAACTTCATCGTCGCCATTCTCAAGAGCTCAATCGCCGCCATTCACAAGAGGCACATCCATGGCCATCGCCCTCACACATTAGGACACTATCCCACGAATCCATCGCCTCTCGCAGCGGCTCGCCGAGGATGATGATGAATGGGAGAGGGCTCGAACGGAGAGGTAGTTCTGCCTCGTTGAGGAGCTTTGACGATGATAGGAGCTCGAGAGCGAGTTCTAGAAACTCAGGAGCTGATTGTGAGTATTGTAGTCATCTCATTTGACTCATGCCTACATTTTTCTAGATCGCGATCGTATTTCGGACCTGGATAGGGAGAAAAACCACGAGCGAGAACGAGAGTGGAACAAGAGGCAACCTCCGCCACGGCCGACTTCCAGCCTCAGTTTGCATTCCCCCACGCACTCCCGTACACACTCGCACCCTCCCCGCCCGCCATCTACCACGCCATACCTTGCGCCCACGCACGCCTCCCTCTCCAGGCAATCTTCGCACTCGTCCCTAGGTAGGCCAGGCTCACCCACTAGTTCTTTAGGGAGCCGTGGGTCGATGAAAGAGCATAAGGACGAGGAAGTGCGCGAGGTCGTGCATGAGCGCGAGCGCAATTGGAACTCCCCGCAGCCAAAGTGGAACTCGACGAGACATAATAGTCATGGAAGTGGAGGGAATGAGGGGGTTTTCTCTTCACCATCGCATTCATATTCTCATAGCAGGCCTTTGAGTCAGTCAATGCGCGGATCGTCAAGTTTAACTTCGTCGGCCCTTGAAGCGCATGATAAAAACCCGCCCTCGATGTCGAAACCGTCCCTTCATCGTGCGGATACGACACCTACTACGACAACTCCTGCACAGTCCCATAAGCATCGTCCTGAATCGCCTACTCTACAGTCTAATGGCCACGCGTCGTATGGGAGGCAGGATACGACCTCCTATACCCCCGCGGCGGCTTCGCGATTCGGCTTCTCCTTCCCGCGTTCGCACGCATCTCTCCCGCCCCTGGAGCTCGACAGCTCTCCCGAACGTCGCCTCAATGCAACGCGGCAGACAGATTCGTCACACCGCCATACACGGAGAACATCGACTCCTTCTCCGACACCTAGCTCGCGTCCGTCGAGTAGAGCATCGGGAGCTGTAAAATTCAGCATGATACCGGTCCGCTCGACGCCGAAGACACCTGGTAGCCGCACTAATGGGAAAGGGATGGAAGGTTCAGAAGGGGGATATGTGAAGGGGCATCGTCGGCGCAGCACTGAATTCAGCGAATCGGTGGGGAGGGTCCCACCGCGTTTCAACAAACTTGACGATGAGGAACAAGATGACATGGTTTTTGGTTAGTGGATTGCTCAAGTCTGTCGCACAGAGAATGGGTGTGCTGATCATCAAGTATTCTTTAGCCAGCGACGTTGAATCGATCGCAGCATTCCCTGCGCAATCTACAACGCCCCAATCTGACCCAAGGGCTCTTTTTTCTGAAGCAGCCGAAGACCCCGAAGAAGTCGAAGAGGTACAGACCGACGCAGGAACCGAAGTCCTCGTATCACCTCCGTCATCACCATCTAAGCAGCGTCAATCACCGACCCAGTCACCGTCAGACGATGAAGCACGCCTTCGGAAGGTACTAGGGCCATCTCAGGCTTCGCCATCTTTGCGTTCGAGGACACCTCCACCTGATCGCCCCTTCCTCCAGTCCGATGTACCATCACCGGCGACGGAGCTATCATCCACTCCGCCTGGAAGCCCGCCGAGAGCAGGAACTCCGCCCTCACATGACGCTGTGTCACAGCAATCACCAGTTTTTGCTCTCACCACCCCTCCCCGCCGACCCTCCTTCAGCGCATCTATCCTGGAGTTCCGCACACCCTCGCCGCCACATGATCTCCCTGGTCCCCCTTCATCTTCTGAAGATGAAGTGGACACTCGGGAGGCTGACCGTACACCGGTTAGGCAGAACACTGACCTTCCCATCAATCCCAATTTCACGGCGATGAAAACTCCCAGGCCTCCTGGTGCTTGGGCTGTTACCCCTCTCCCAGCAAGACATTCTTCGCCTGCGCCATCCTCCCCATCTGAGTCTACGCCAACTTTAGCATCCACTTCGACCCCTTTGCCAAGGGCTCAATCCCACCCTGACTCCCATGTCAAGGCTGAGGTTTCATCAGAAATCGGGCTCTTGACTCCTGTTGCATCCCTCTCGCGCGCCAACTCCCTACCTCTGCAAACCCCAGCGCCCCCTGGTGCATGGATGGCCACACCGAACCAGCCGACTTCTCAAACTGGGTCTCTTGGTCAATCTCAATCTCAGTTCGGATCGATAGGACGAAGGAGGAGCATTCTGAAGGTCCGCTTCGATGTTACGGAGTCGGAAGCGTCCGCAACGGAGGGAGATCGTCAGGAGTCTTTGTTGTCAGCCATCCGGACGTCGGCCCCCGATGTCTCAGGTCCTACTGGAGATGAAGGTCAGCGAGAAATCATTCCACCAACCACGCAGATAAACGGTTCTGCAGATATTGCCACCGCATCCTCCGCTTCTGTCCCTGTAACGAGACCTAGGACTCCGGAACGGCCGACGACTCCAACGACATTCGCCCCTGCACCGTCGCCACGTTCGCTGAGGAGATCACCGAGCATACGAATGGTCGACGCATATGGACGGGAGCGGGTGGACGACATCCCCCTTCCTATGGAGATGGGCAATGGATGCGTTAACGGAAACCACCCGCTCTCACGCGATGACGACCAGAAGCCGACCCGGCCTACCAAGACCGAGGGACATATCGCGCCACCGACACCCCGCACCATCAATAAGAGCACGGTGCGAATCGTGGATGCGATGGGACGAGAGATAGAAGAGACGGCGGAGCCTCCACGCCATGAGGCGGAGACGTCGACAAATGGAGACTTCTCTTTCTTGTCAGATGACACTCCCATAGGGCGCAATGAGGCTTTGGCGCGCATGAGGGAGACACTGCGCGATTTGGCTGAGGGGCTGAGCGATGCCGATGTGTAAGTTTGCTGTGTTTCCTTGAAGCGTGCGCTGATCATCATGACCACTTTCCTTGAATTCAGATCCGTTGACGACTTGGCGCTAAACAAGACACATTTGCAAGAGCTCGACGAAGTTTCGAAAGCTGCGCGGCTGGCGCGCAATATGCTGGCGCAAAACTTGCAGCTTGCAAGGGAGAACGAGCCAACGATGAAGGGCCGATTAGGGTCTCTGAAGGAGAGTATGCGTAGGAGTAAATATTTGGTAAGTAATCTTTTCACCTAAGCACACAATTCGCCGACTGAGTCGTGGTAGCCATCAATTGTTACTGGTCAGCGAGTCACCCCGAACGGAATTTGGATCTGGTGTGGAATTCTCGCGCAAGTCGTATTATTCCTTGCAATGTGGCGGTATGTCCACCTTTTCCCACTCTCTTTGCGTTCCTTCGTCGTCTGACGCCGAAATGAAGATATGCGCACGTCCATGCCCGCCGGCTCTTCCATACGACATACTATGACCCGCTCTACCCCGAACTCCATCCGTTGCCTGATTCACAACCTCCGTATTCCTATTCCCATTCCCGGTCCCTCTTCGATGCCTTTGAGGTCTTCAGACGAGATGGTTGGAAAGCGTTGCGACAAGAAATGAAACGGGCTTTGACGCAAGTCGGGGATAATGTCTGGGAGCGGTGGGGTGAACCGCTTTACGCTGGGGCGTGGCCGCCTTCGTGATTGAATCGTTGTCACATACTATCGTAATATAACTATTGTTATCTATATTCATCTCGTATTTGAGCTTGGTCTTCGCATATTCTGTGGGGGCTTGTTTGCTCTGCTCTGTATCGCGCTGGGTGCTTGTTTTATGGCCAGGAGGCTCTTCCTCCACTGCAGTTATTGCAGCTCATCCTCGGTGATTGTATGTAGTGGCGAGTTACCCGCAAATCTATATCGCAAACAAACGCAGTCGCAGAACCAAACGGTGTCGAATATCTGAGCAGTATGTAAATTTTCATGTACACGCGATTATTCGACAAGGATTAGAAAACGAGCGGGGGAAGGGTGTATGAGCCGTGAAAGTGTGCGATAGGTTCCAAGAAGTCTGATTGAGAGGCGGCACAAGATAGGTTGTGTTGACCCGAAGGACGTTTGTGCGAATCTTCACCGAAGCTACTCAGGGACAGGAGGTCAGCTTCGCGGGTATCGCAGGATTTCTCAAGTTCATCAGACTGGTCGACCGTGAAAAGAAATTCGAGGCTGAACGCTGTACCAGCTTTGTCGCCTGGACAGAGGTCAATAACGATCAAGGTCACTCGTGACGCTGATACGGTTCAGCGCACCTGTTTCGGCGATGTAGCAGTGCACAATTTCGTACAGGACAGCTTGCCAGTCGGGAACATCATTCAGCGAAGGCATGCGGAAAACATCGCTGGGGACAAAGAGCGCTAGGTTAACTATACCAGCTCGCACCAAGGCCTGGATGATAGCTTGCTTTTGCTTGGCAGCTGCAATTGAGAACGCGAGGCATCGTTCCCAGGGATCAATAGGTGGACATGTGCTGGCTGTATCTGAATAAGCCACTCCGTATCCAGCTTGACAACTACTCAGGGTTCGTTAGTACCTTCTATCGCAAACTTACATGAGATGTGAAGGCGTACATGCCGTCCCCCATGCACCAGGTAATCACATGTGAGAAGAAACGTTCCACGGTGTCGATTTGGGAGATAAAAAGAACCTCCTGGAAGATGTCCCACATCCCCGTTCTCATCGTAATGCACTTGATCAAGATACCCGCAGCTTGACGTGAGGCCTCAGCGTGTCGAGAGATCCTAATCATATTGTGAGCTGCGAAGGAACACCAAATCCAGTAGACACACCCCGCGAGCCTGACTAATTCCGCGCCCAGCGCATAATCAATTGTCCACCAAGCAGAAAGTGAGTGGTCGGCGAAGATGGTCCGAATCATATCGAAATTCTCGTTGATGAGAAGTCCGGACAGTGGTTCTCCAGGGTGACGGAGGACTGGAGCACACAGCTCGGTGGAATGGAGTAAGGTAGGTGATCGAAGGTGAGGTAGAATCGGACCAAGATCCTTTAGAGAACTCAGCCCCATTTCTTTCAGGTCGTGCCACCCGCGTATCGGCCACAACATATATAGCGGACTGCCTATGATACGTGTGCGGCAGGTGGAATATGAAGCTAGCGACGACAACGCTACCACGGAGGTGGAAAGCAAAGTGTTCCAGTGCTTGTCCACTACCCCAGCGGTAACATCGGGCCTTCGAATGTCGCGATCGTAAGTGATGCAATTTATGATCACACACAAGAAGCCCGCGTCAAGAACTGCACGGGCTGCAATCTCACTCTGGCGACTCATAGCTATGATGAACTCCAAGATGTAAGTAGCGCCGTGGCGCATACCGGGAAAAGTATCCAGAACCAGCGACGAATAGACTGTCTGGAGCTCTTTGTGCATGTCACTGCGACTTGTGGTGACCCTACAAATACATCAGAAATCCTGGAAAGGGATGTGGTGCTGTGAAAAGGTGACCTCACCAGCCGTCTGGCAAACACGCCATTATTTCATTGATGAACATACGAATTTTTTCCGATGGCCATTGTATGACCGAGCGGACCAGACCAGCAGTCTGCCCTTCAACAACGAGATGAAGAACCGTACGAAGTGCGGGTTTCCTGATATGCGTTGGATAACAATTGCTTCCACTGTTGATCAGCTGTAGTGAAATGGTCACATGACAAATGCATACAACTCACCCTGATAATTCCAACAGATCCTCGACTATGTCGGGATGTTGCTGAGAGGTTTCGTCAGATAGATAGTTTCTCGCGAGAAATTTCTTGATCTGCACTAGTCTTATGAGCACGCTGGCACTGCGGATAGCAGCTCCGCCAAACGCTTTGAGGCCTCTTCTAGTTCCACCCAGGCTCCGATTGGTTGTCTGTAGTTCAGAGCTTTCAGACCACGAGAAGCGAGACGGGAGGTTGGCTGAGAACCGAGGGGAAGCTTGGCCCCCAAGCACTTGTTTCTCGGATAGAGCCATGAGTGTTGCTGATGTCTAGGTCTCTGAGGATATGGACTCTTCACGGCCAAGTCACAGCTGTTTTGAGAGCTGTAGATACAGCCGTACCTTGATTATACGTGGCTGTTCCATGATCATCAGAAATTTGATAGGTCGCGAGACCCGTGCCAGTGGCCATTTTTTGCTGAGGTGCACCGGTTGGAATCAGTTGAAGGATAGGCGCAACTCACCCCACCAGATTTTAAAACCATTTTTTGATAGTACGTATGGTGACAAAAGCCCTAGTCTGCATGCTGATACGCAAATAGCCAGTGCTACAGCGACTAGGAACTGCGCCGCCGCATGGTGGCGATCACGTTACTGTAAACATCTGCCTCAGCGACGGGCCTTTCCGGAACAACATCAGTTAACCTACGCCGTCGAGAAGGCCTCTGAGTTGTTCGGTTCCAATTCTGTTCTTCCTGGGACCTGCATCGCTTCGCGAACATCGTATCAAGTGTGTTGATCCCGGAGGTAGCCTATGTAAGTCGTAAGGGCTGGCAGAGAACCACTGGAGTTCACACCCAAGTCGGGACGTCGGAGTTACAACACCTCTGACCCTGCTCATCCCGAGCTCGAATGAACGTTCGAGTCTGGGATTCGTTGCAGTTCGTTGCCCACTCTACGATATCATGTATCCAGAGTGTACTATTGGTTGGTTACATATCAATCTTCAAGCATCATGGAGTAACGTTGCGAAGCAGCGCTTTAGGCTCCTGAACACGGAGCGCGGTCAAGACTGAAATCTTATTGGCTACACAACCCGAGTCAGGGCAGAATCATAGATTCCTAGATTTTATTTGCGACGAGTTTGCTGGAGGCAGAGCATGCGCATGAGGGCTGTGGGTGACGATTCTAATATCTGTGCTTGCCTGCTAACATTTCAAGCGGTTACTTGATGTTTTTTTAACAGAGTCAGTCGGCGCAAGGTTAGACCTACGGCAAACTAGGACGCCTTTTTGGCACTTCTCATGCATATTCTGGGGGGAAAGAGGAATGAAGGCTTCGGTCCTCACAGTCAGATGTTCGTGGTTTATGTGAGTTTTGACATGCAAAAACGGTAGCACAGCTGTATACTGGCTAAGCACCGTTACAGAATTCAGGCGTTATCCATCCAGAGAAGGCAATTACGATGACCCCATGCAGGGACTTCCAGAGAAGCGCACCCACTCAATGGTCCAGGTATGGAATTCACGGCCACCTTTATGTATCTCCAACTATTGGACCCTTTGTGACCTTAAATCTGATCATAACTTCATCGAGTTCCTTCGCATGTTCCGAGGAGGAATCACGCAGGCACGCCGTGCTGGGTTTCACCGACCGAGGGAGATTCTAGACTTTTATACGAGCATCTGATTCGCACATCTCCTTTGCTGTCCTTCATTCACAGATATCACTTTTTAGGACTCTCACCTTCATCGATCGATGATGACTACTTGAAGTGACGGGCTACTCACTTTCACATTCAACCGCCCGTAACACGCAGTTTACGCGAGGCGGCGCTCACTTAACGTTAAGAGCCTTAGGTTTGTCCCGGAAACTGAAGCCCTCACCACAGTACCCCCCACCACTCTGTGGACCGAGCCTTGCCAGTCGCATCACTTCAAAAGATGCAGAAATTGAAGGAGGACTGGACCTCCCATTCCATAACATCCGTTTTCCGCATAAAACACAACAACGGCCGCCCCGTAGGATGCGAAGTCGCCTGCACTCGTGTCTTCACAGACGAGTGTGGGCTAGGCTGGCAGTTTGGCATATGCTATGACAAAGCAGCTCCAGAAATCGACATTTTCTTCCGCTGTACTGGCGTCAAGGTGGTTCCTCCAATCCGACAAGTCCGTGCAACAGTCCGCTTATTGAAGGATGATGATAGTGAAGGAAATTCACTGAAGGAAGAGTCAAATTCGCTGTCCATTCCGTTCGACGAGGAATCTAGATTCGTATCATGGGACCCATCCGATATTGTTTCCCATCCATTTATCGCATTTACCATGGACCTTGGCAAGGGGGTTACCCTCGATGACATCATACAGAAGAGACAAACGTCGATGGCTGAATCAGCTGCCCACTCTGTCCTAAAGCATGCATTGCGCACCGGAATCTCCTTCGACACGAAATTCCTCGCGTTCTCTGGTCGAGGACGTCTGCGTGAATCTGATGTACTCCTTCCCGTGTACGCTCACAGCGCAGTTCTCGATGCTATGGTCCCCAACCTGTTTCATTGTACGTATTTCCTCTCGAGTCGAGGGAGTTCGAAATTCCTGATGCTGAGGTGCGATTCGCAGCACAATTTCTTACGGCTGATATTGCCAACGGCCCCCAGCATGACTTAGAGGCCCCTTGTGACAAGTACGAGCTGGACAGTGACGTGGACGTGGACGTGGACGTGGACGAGGGTGAGGGTGAAGGTAAGGGCGAGGAGAAGGAGAAGGGTGCCCATATAGAAGAGAGGACACCACTAAATAGACCGCCAGCTACGGTCGAACAGGCGTCAATGGAGCCACCTCCCTATTTCCCGAATACCACACGCACCATCTTGGTGAAAGATGTCGCTTTCCAGACGTGAGTTTTACCGTCTTTTTATCAGTCGACATTAGTCCTTACCACATTTGGGCTAGCTGGCAGGCTTTGATATACTATTGCTACACTGGAGAACTTACATTTCGCCCCCTGAAGTCGAAAGTTGCAGAAAACAAGAAACCTCTTGATCCTGGACACATCTCTTGCTCCCCAAAGTCAATGTACAGGCTTGCGTACAAGGTCAACTATTCTACATAGATGAGTCCAATTGTACTGAAGTAGACCCAGATTGGTTCCACGGATTTGATGAAGCGTGCTTTGGCATCGATCCGCTCGAGTCTATCAGAGCATAATATCTTAGACGAAGCATTCTCCCAGTTTACTTCGAAGTATATCTCTTTCGAAGCCCAACAAAATATTGTACTTATTCCTTCCCAGATATCCGGCCGTCCAAAAGATGGAGTTAGACCTATTGGTGGACTATATCAGCTCGCCTGCGGTCACTCAGGCTTTGCCGGGAAAGATGGTAGATGTGAGTTCTGGCGCAGTACCACACTCCCATCAGGCCCTCACAGCTCTGTTGCGACGGCTGTCGGAGTTGAAGAAGTGAGAATGCTGCTCGATGGGACTTGTATCAAACGATGAATCGTTCGGCCAAATATAATGCGCCCATGTATCAGTCCCGACGATCTCCCTTTGACGTGCCACACGGCAGTGTAATTGATCGCTCCCACCAGAGGGTCATCTTGAATCATCCGGTGGAGTTGACATCACTTGCTGCCTCCGGCCTGATCGAGCGGCTATTAGTCTCCGCTCCCAACAACGTATAGGTCACCGGACCCCCAAAACTCACGCAGTTGGTCCTTCTATGTCTGCCAGCGAATACACTTGCGACGCCAACACACGAACGTCACTGGAGAAGCGGCGGACCCGCATGGTGTGCTATATTAAGCGCATATATATTGCGGAGACTCTTCAGACCGAGCCCCACACATTGCGACTCGACGATGGGACTCAAACTCATATGTGCAGTGAAGCTTGCTCTTGCAACACTTGCGGCTAGCACCGTGACGGGCCCCGTCATCTCTTCCAACTTCCCAGACCCCGCCATCCTCCAGGCAGCGGGGTCAACGTATGCCTTCGCGACTAACAGTGGGAACATCAATGTCCAGGTTGCAACGTCCCCAGATAATGGAGCGACATGGACCCTCACGAGCACCGACGCGCTCCCCAATGTCGGGTCCTGGGCGACCACAGGCAGCACGTGGGCTCCAGATGTTATCGACCGAGGAGATGGAACATACGTTCTATGTCAGTGCGCTTTCCCTCCTGCCCTCGCATGTATCGTGCATCTTACCATGCCTGTAGACTACGCCGCAATGTCGCCCTCACAGAACACACACTGTGTCGGAGCTGCGACCTCCACAAACCCCACTGGGCCATACACTCCGCAGTCACAGCCTATAGCCTGCCAAACCGCAGGCGGAGGCGCAATTGACCCTGCGGGTTTCCAAGATACCGACGGCACGCGCTATATCGTGTACAAGGTCGATGGAAACAACCTCGGTGGGGGCGGTCCATGTGGGAATGGAGATGGAGTATACTCCACCCCGATCATGCTGCAGGAAATGGAGGCAGATGGGATCACACCTACCGGAGACCCGGTGCAAATTCTAGATCGGGGACAGTACGATGGTCCTCTTATCGAGGCGCCGGTGCTAATTCTGCACGAAGGAACGTAAGTGGACATTTATCTTCCGGTGGCAATCGGAAATTGACTTGTATTTGATCAGTTATATCCTATCCTTCTCATCCAACTGCTATAACACCGACCTGTATGACATCAGTTATGCCACCGCACCATCGGTTTCGGGTCCATATACCAAAGCATCGAGTCCGTTGCTGGTGACGGGTGATGACGGGTTGACCTCCCCGGGAGGTGCGACACCGACGGGGGATGGTACGTTCATGGTATTTCATGCAACGGTGAACTCGGACCCGTTGACACGATACATGTACACGGCAACGATGGATGTGACTGGAACTGTTGTGTCTGTATGAAGTGAGAGATATCCACAACGATAACGTGTTGAATTGTACGAGGAAAAACTTGCATTCAGACATGTACTCACAGTGAGTTGGCGCCTCGGTATAAACCCAGGGTTACGCCTTTAATATACTCCGAGAGAATGGTGTACACAAGGTGATAACAATTGGACATCCAACGTTCAACCTAATTTGACCCTCTTCGTTCCATGGGAGGTGGCAATAAGGGAGGATGCGCCGTTCCAAAGTAGCGTAGAGCGGATACTCTGAGTCTGAGACTGCTTGGTGTCAGGGCGTCTATGAGCCTTGCTGCTGCGACGGTTCGTGGTACGCCAGATCTTCATCTAGTGATCGAGTCGACAATCGTTGTCCAGTGGCAATGACATTCGGCCGAATTGCGTCACTCCCCATAAGTCCGGGCTTGCCTAAGGCTTGAAAATTTCGGTGTGCGCGGCTGCAGCTTTCCACTGCAGCCCCGATGATGACGCTGTTGTGAGTCAGGCCAGCCTTGCCGGTAGATCAGGAATGGAAGAAGAAAAAAGCACCACGTCGCGCCTATACTGACGTTCACGCCACTGTCCGCCGATCTTCCTCCACATCCTCCACGGGCTTCAACATCGCTTGTCCAGGGCTCAGAGCGAAATGGGTGTTAGACTCCAAATTTTGTCTGACTCGAGGATTAATCCGTGCGGATCAGTGATCAAGCCTTCAGCCGGCTTCGGTCAGTATTCGTAGCGGTCACTAGTGTGGCTCCGATGGTTCCCACAGATATGACTCCCACATCGTGTCCTGCGGAGAGTCTGCGGCGAACGTCTTTGAAAGTTCTGGCATCCACCATTCCCGGTGGATGGTACGCAAAAACATGACCGTGACGAGCGTCGCGTCAAGTACTAACACGTCTTGTATTCTTTTAAGCGCTGACAAGCCAGGTGATCACAGTCAGACGGCTATCTGAGAGCCAGTTTGCCGAGCCCTTCTCAGAACTCTCTCTCAACATAGCCATACAGCCTGGGCACCTGAGGACCATCACCCCAAAGACTCTGATGAGGATATGCGTATCAGCTCCTATTTATGGTGAGTTCATTTCGCTTCGGTGTCCAACTGTCCATGCATGAGAACCCAGGTACTGTTGCTGCATCAAATCGATATCGCTGCTGACTTTCCCCTTCGTTATGCTGTGAGAGACATTACCACTCCCACGATAGCATACCACTCACTATGGTAGGTCGCATCTCGTGGTGCGTACGGCACAATCCACACATGACTTCCGGTCCCTTCGTCAGGGGGGTTACCTTAAGCTAGGACGGCTTCCAAGAAACAACTGGGGCTGTGCGGTAGGGAGCACTTCGAATGTTACAACTTCACAATTCCCCGGTCTGATCTATATCCAGCCTCCGCACAATAGGCCATGTCATCGGACACTTCAGTATCTGTGCATTTCCCTTACTCCTGATTGGCCGCCACGCCGGTTGGCGTTGGTCCCCTGCATAGGCGGGGGGGACTTACCCTTCGGGTGTGAGGAGGGTAGGATGACAGGTGGTACTGACGACAGGTATTTAAGCCAGCCGTCTCCCAACCTTGAAAGGACAGGTCACGAGCATTCCACAGCACAGTCAAACAAGATGTCCCTGCTCTCTTTACAGCAAACCATTCCCTACCACCTCCGCACACTGTACTTGTTCACGCAGTCCGACATATCGACCACAGTAATCCCAGTGGTAAGCACAGTCTAACTATCGATGGAGAAGATGACTCGTACTGACTGTGTCGACCTTAGACGTTATTCGCCATCGTTGCCGCACCGATCCATAACTTAGCCCGCATTGTTCATGTCGTATTCTGGATCTGGATACACCTCCTCCAATTCGACATCGCCAACCAGATAGTCGACCCTGAAGAAGATAGCAAGAACAAAGCGACGCGCCCCATCCCCGCCGGACGTATCACGCTGCAGAATGCGACGCGTCTGCGCTGGATTCTTCTCCCAGTTTGCTTCGCCTATTCCGCGTTATACAGCGCCCAGGTGCTCGGGGCCAGTGTAGCCATGGCCGTGCTAACTCTTGTGTACCACGAGGGCCATGCACATGCGCACTGGCTCTCGAAGAATGTGGTTACCGCCGTGGATTACGGCGCCTTCGAACTCGGGGCCACCCTGGTTGCAGGTTAGCGGTTTCAATTCTACGTCGTCACTGGGCAAGTCATGACACGGATCACAGGTAGCGATTACTCTCGAATTGAGCCTACTGGCTTGCTGTCAGTCGTGATCAGCACCGCAATCCAAGCGACTACTCTGCAAGCACAAGACTTCAAAGATGTGGAAGGCGATCACCTTATCGGCAGGACCACGATTCCCATCGTATTCCCCACATTATCCCGACCATCGATGCTGATCGGTCTGATTCTCTGGTCTGTGTATTTGTGTATGACATGGAAGTTGGACTTGGCTTGCAGCGTGGCGTTCGTCGGCCTGTCTGCGCTGATCGGGGCGAGATTTGTTCTTTACAAAGAACGCCAGGAGGATAAGGTGTCGTGCAAGCTTTATAGCGTGGGTGTATTCATTTTTACCGGCGACATGTTTCTGATCTCATCACATCAGCTATGGTCATCCGTTGTTTACTTGCTTCCAGCCTACTGGCGTTACTTCCACGCACAGGCGTGATCAAGAATATTGTTGGGCGAACTCCACCAAAATGAACTGCCCGATTCAGAAATATGCATCCTACCTGCTGTAGATCCATAAATTTCAACTACTTCGTTACTTACCAATGTACTCTGCTCGCCGAACCGAAGAAACGAAGCCTGCATACATAGTCTTGTGAGCAATGCAATGATTCTGCAAAACTCGAAGATGCCGAGCACGGAGATTCTACATTTGAGCTCAGCGCTCGGCACTGACTGTCTGGAGAAAGCTGAAACTCCGTGGCACATTCCTTGTTCGGCGAGTTCCGAGACCTCTTCACTTGCCGTTGTTTCCCTGTTGGGTCTGTCGATCTCCACATGCAAAGTCAACATGAACTAAATCATCGGTGATGACCCCGTTGTCTTGAGGAGCAAATCAAAATCTACGGCGACCGAGGGAAAGACGGCGTACTCATTTCGGATCGCGACAGAGAACATGGCGCGACTGCCTCTTTTTTTCTATGCAGTTGAACTTGGCGCTATCTTGCTCGACTACTCCACGGTCTGGATCGATGCAATCAAAGACCTCGTGGATGCGCCCTGCACGTGTGATTATTGCAATGTTGAGGGTTTCCTGAAGATTATAGGCAACTGTACCGTTCCGGTTGTCATTATGAACCTCTTCTGACCGCAGATGCACCCAAACAACCTCTTGAACGCAATGCTTCTATGCCCCTCCCAAACTCCCAAGGCGTGCTTTCATGCAACAACGTATGCGCATCCCAACTAAGCACCGTTTTATAGCGGGCCTCTCGCAAAAGTCAGCCTTGAACGAGTGGGGCACAACATATATCAAACCCGCCGACACGACATTGTTGCATGCCGGGACTCTAGTTTCGTCAAGGGTTTGATCTGTGGATGCCCAGTTAGAAAACCTTTCCCCGTGGATTTCTGCTTCACGCGTGTCCTTTCGGGACAACCCTGTACCCTGAGCGCCTTCCCAAGCCCCTGTTCTGGAAGGAACCCTCTCCCTGCACACGCTGCTTACAGCAGGCCAGGTCATTTATAACGACCACGGTTCAACGGTGATTCCCATATACTTCCTCTTGTCCTCCCTAGTAAATGACATGGAAAAAGTGAGAGAGGAATGGACTCCGCGAACGATAACCTCGGACTTTCAGATCTCAGCCAGGGACGCTCAATTTCCACTCATCTCTGGGGCGTGTGGCCTAGGATGGCGCTACGGCGTGGATGTAGAGGAGATGGTCATCCCGAAGAAATCAAGTGGCAGAGGCAAAAAACCAGTCAGATCTGGACGACCGTCCCAATTACATCATGACACCTGCTATAGCTTGTGGATCGAACCCTTCACTACCACCAGGGTGCTTGACGGGATAACAGTGGACGTGGAAGCCATCATCAGACACGGATCTACTCAACTCTCGCCAATGCTCGGTGGTGGTGGTCCCCCAGTCCCAGACACTCTGCACTGGCAGGCGAAGCTGCAAGGTCGCGGACCAGCGGGAGTCTTGAAAGCCGTTTCTGATGAAGTTCGGCTCCCAGGAACGTGCTTGGTATCCTTCAATATCACAATCCCAACATCACCACCTAGCAGCCGCTTCTCGTTTCTGTCGGCTTCCGTCGCAAACCCTGCTCTTGCGACCTCTGCAATCATCGAGTACCCCCTTCCCGTCTCGCTGGTGACATTAGCACAGTCTATTTGTAGTGGTGCATTTTTTGATACCAAGTTCATCGCATTCTCTCGGCAACTAACTCCAACAACACTCGCAACCCCACTACCCATCTTTGCGAATAGTGCATTCATGAGGGGAGTGACGCCGAACCTGACTTTGGGTGAGTTAGAGTGGATCGCATACTCTATTTCTAATCTCTAAATCACATGGGCTACAGAGGATGCCTTTGGGCAGCCTACCTTTATCAAAGATCTTGGCCATCACATCCAATGCGAGGGGGAGTCTCATGACGTCCTTGAGGGGTATGAATACGACTGTGATAGCGATCTAGATGAAGACGAAAGTTTAGCGGGGAGGACCCCTCCGCTTTCAGAGACGGATGTGAAATACGAGACAAGTGTGATGTTGGCGGGACCAGAAGGTACTCGGATTACTCAATACCAGTTAGGTTACTGACAATGAATCAGATATCATTGAAGAACATACCCACCCAGTTGATCCATCTACTTCGTTTCCTGTTGATTCCAAAGGTAGTCCTACCATTCATCTCCAACGCTATACTATCTGACTTGCTCGACAGGTGCCCTCGAGGAAGACATGAAGGGAGACAGCGACTCTGCTGGGTCACCCGGGGGAGCCGAAGGTGCTTGCTTGCTCGCCTATATCCTAAACCCCCGCGTCGCTCACCTCACATTGTAGATGGCGAGAGCAGTATCGTTTTAGGCTGTACTCAGAACGAGTCCGAGTGCCGTCCAGCCGGGCGCGCGACCGCTGAATCAATGATAATTTCAGAAGGCGAGGAATGGTTAACACGAGGAACCCCACAAAGACACATAGGCAACGGAACCGAGAGTGGACTCACGGATGCCGCTCAGCCTACAGATGCTGTGAAACCCTCGACGGAATCAACGGATCAACTCCTTCGTTCAGTACATGTTGGTCATACGGTGCTTGTAACAGGGGCAGCATACAAGACGTGAGTGTCCATACATGCATTCTTCGTTCACTTACCTATGGAGAGGTAGTTGGCACGCTCTGACGTACTATTGCTACACTGGTCAAGTCACCTTTTCCCCAATCAAGTCACAAAATTCTCTCCCCCGCCCAGCCGTAGTTGGAGGTCCTCCCCCTTGCTCTCCAAAGTCTATGTACCGCCTCGCGGACAAGGTTAGCGACAGTAGGCGTTGTAACCCCCTTGGAATGGTTTGTTGACGTGTAGGTACAGCTTAAAGTCGACGCTCTCAAAGACGCGGCCTTTGATGCGATCCGCGCTAGACTATCAGAGAAAAACATACTCGAAGAAGTACTCTCGAAGTTCACGTCCAAGTGCGTTCACACTGTTTACAGGGCAAAGGTGTGATAAATAACGTGGGACTAATTGCGTAGGTACCCTGCAATCCAGGAGATGGAGGTTGCGCTGCTGGTGGAACATTGCAACGCGCCAGAGATCCTCCAGGCCTTACCAGCCCAGGTGGACAGGATGGTCCGCGGGGAAATGCCACATTCCGGTCGGGTACTCGTTTATGTCTTGCAGCACCTGTTGCAGAGGGCGAAAAACTTTGGCCGCGACCACCCTATGGATCATAACATATAGCCGTCTACAGACTATGGTAGTACAACCTAATGTCTAGGAAAGTAATGCAATGGACTAGTTCCCAGCATGCCCTCAGTACAAACCCGGCATCCTACCTATCACCTTCGGCAAAATGTCAACTCTGCAACTCCTCTCTCAGGTAAGTTAGGTCATCAACGTCGTGGTTACCTACCCAGTTAGTAGCTAGAACATATTCTGTACTGTAGTTCGGGGACAAAGTTAACAAATAGAGCAGAGAAAGTCCTGAAAACTTCGGCGACGTCAACAACAGCATGCTACGATTGTCGGGGCGAAGTAGAACTTGGATATGGATGTACTAGAAGTGATGGTAAGGTTGGCAAATAGCAAGCATGAAGTCCAGGTGGTGAGTGGGTGGGTGGGATATTGCAAGGCATGAAGGGGGCAGCGTTGCAGTCGGAGAGCCAGAGTCCAAAATAAAACAAACACCAAAGAACCCAAAAAGTACCACAAAAAAGAAAGCAATCAGAAAGCAAGCAGCCTCATAATGCCACTTGCAAATATGGCTGTTGCAGCCAGCGCACCTATCCCGGCGAATGCTGCGGGGGCGCCAACAGAACCACCAGTTGACCCTGAGCCCGAGCCTTTCGAGCTGGACTGCCCGGCACCACTCGGTGAAGAGTTTGCACTTGAAGTCGTCTCAGTGGAGGCTCCGCTCCCGCCCGATACAGAGGTTGTGCCACTGACGTCTGAAATTAGAAGGGTGAGCCCGAGCCACAATCTGTGAAAACGAAAACCTACATTGCTCAAACGACGGCAGAGAGTAGTTGGTCTCGAGATATGGCTGTGTCTGGTTCAATGCGACACCCACAGGAACAAGGTATTTGAAAGCCGCCTTTAGCTGATCGTGGAACTTCACAGCCTCGGCCATCGTGAAGTTGTTTAACTCGTGGGTGAGCATCGTAGTTCCAGCCTAATTCAAGGCAAGCACATATGGTTCAATCCTTGACAACACGAAAACGCCTCGACCGAGAGAAAGCACTTACAGTGCTGAATGCGCCATTCTGTGCCAAAGAGATCAAGGCTTGGTAGTTCGCGTCTACATTTGCTGCGGTAATGCCGCCAGTACCCTCACGCCAGTCGTTGGAGTCGTATTGCCAGAGGATCGTACGCAGACCAAATGCATGGGCAAAAGCGCGGACGCGATCATCCACATCACCGTACGGGGGCTAGTGGCGAAATAACGATCAGAGTGAGAACCTGACATCTACACCTATACGCACCCTCCAGCACGTAGGAGTAACGCCAATGACCAACTTGATGGCTTCCAACTGCCGCGGATCTTAGATCATGTTCTGTCGAAGGCCACTAACAGACTTACAGCTGACAAATAGGATCAGCGTGCGAACTTCGGAAACGGAGATGATCAGCCTTACTGTAATAGAATTCTGCGAAGACCTCCTCGTTTGTCAGGGAAGTCACTGTATTGAGATAGTCAGTACCAGAAAGGCCCCTCTCTGTCCATTAAGACGCACTGTAACGATGGGACCACGTGTCTAGATAAGCCGTCAGTAAAGCTCAACGTCAAAAGAAGTGCTTCGGGGCCACTCACGGACACAAATTTCGTGACCATCGGCGAGACCGCGCTGTGCCTCGAGGGGCCAGTCCATTACGTTACTACCAATGTAGAACATGGCTGACAATCAAGACAAATCAGCATCCTATCACCACCACTACGACTGAACCGAAGAACTTACTGGCTTTCTGATCATTCTGTTGCAAGTAGTCGTAGAATGCGTTATGTGAACAATTCGGGCCATCGTCAAAGCCGTAACCCAGGGTATCCGGCTTTCAAAGGATAAATGAGCATTCTCGTCCGATCCATCATCGATCAGAAAAAATAAGCGAACCTCTGGAAGAGTAACGATATCCGGTGGAAGCCCAGCAAACTTTGGGGTAGTACACTTGCCATACGTCCACCAGCAGTCGGGGTCAGAAGTTGGGTAGTTGTAACCCCCGAAGTCGCCCATCAGGGAAGCGGGCTGCGTTCCTTTGGGTTGTATATTGGGAATCTGGCTCAGCATGCCTTGGTACTTGGCCTGCGCGGCAGTATCTGAAGCTACAATCGTTGCCGGCTGCCAGATCGCGGGGTAATTGGCGAGGGCTGCGTTAACTGGAGCATAGTAATATGGCGCGCATTCCTGGTTAGGATCTGAGTGGCGGAAAGGGTTAGCGAAATCGATATCCTGCAAGTGACGAAGAGTCGAGGAGGCCAGGAACGCAGGACGCGGCGACAGTAGTACGTAATATTAGATTGCAACATATCAACTTCAATGCTGCACGGCCATTATACGCCTTGCTGCGACAGAAAGTCCAGGCGTTGATACGAGAGGAACAAAGGAGGCCGCGCAGTTGACAAGTTGATCCGAGGGTCACAACCGCTGGCAGCGCAGGCCAGACCTTCATTGCATCACCTTATCGATGTCTCAGGTACTTCAGCCACAACATGAGGGGAATGTCGTGAATGGCGACCAAGAGGACACTCCACGGCTCTCAGTCCATCTCACCCTCAGGTCAGCCCAGTGGTATTGCGGAGTGGCGATCAACGAAATGACGCGAATCTCTCTGGCGGCGACCCGAAGTAAAAGAAACGAAGACACACCTGAGATTTGAGCCTCTCCTTGCTCTGTGGTACGATCCTGGGCGTCGACCGACGCTGCGAAGAGGAGAACAGTGAAAAAAGCGGAAGAGTAGGTGGGTTGTGAGGTAAAGAACGACGGGAGAAGCATGTTGATTAGGAGGGCCACACTTCTTGGGTGGGCTGTAGGTATCTAAATGGTGGGGGCGAAAAAGGAGGAGGAGCGGAGGGCAAACAAATTCGGTGAACCAGTGTCGTGTCGGACATTTATGAGTCCGTCGTGGTTTTGCCCTGGTGCTTCCTCAATTCGCCATTTGAGGATAGTATGCAGCCGCCGGACCTGTCAATCGAAATCTTTGGTTTCCGAAGACAACCAAACATGATAACAAGTCGCTTCCACCAAAAGATGAATCCGAAGAACGAATCTGCGCGAATCCATCTCGTGGCAGGGTCAGTACAACGGACATGATAAAATGCTTCTTGACGCAACCAGTATTCTTCGCTCCCGCTTTTGCTCGGAATAAGGGAATAGTCCAGGATGCGCCGTGATCCAGCTGAATTTTCGGGCAAACTTTGTTCTTGCCGGCGCCTAGTCTGGCAGCTCCACTGCCAGGCCCGCAGAAAACAATCGACAAACAGCCCGAGTTCATCGCCAAATCATGGTCGATTCGAACGCTAGCAATGCGTTCCCGGTAGAGATCAAGAGAGGTAGGGAGAAGGACTCAGAAAGTTGCCCAGAATTGATACCAATAAGCGATCTATTTCCCACAACTCGGTTCCGTATGTAACTGATGGCCTCGTCACTTAAACCAAGCAGAAACACCCAACAGTTGTGCGAAATATCCAGGTGTGCCAGTTTAACCCACTCGTCGATGTGATTCATTATTTAGCTGAAACCATCACTGACATCAGCACATCCCCTGACACAGAAAGCCACTCGCATCCGACCTCCGGGACTCGGTGATGCGAGGCCGTGGCAATCTACCTGGAGAGCTGTCAGGCACCAATATTACGGAGCTCATTGACAGCACCATGTGCAACCAATACCGCATCCCGAACTTCCCCCGCAACTGCTCTCAACAAGGCCTGAAGTCCTCGAGCAAGGTTTCAAGTGCTCTATTACATTACGTACTACTCTGCCTGCGGAAGGTCTTTCACATGGCGAAGGATCCTCAACTCGAACTGACCGATACACCAGGATCCATCTCGCAGTGCGTAGGATCGGTGATGTGCCACACTTCACCCTTTGCAAACAACACGCTGGTCAAATTTTGAACGAAATGAAGCTAGCTGACGTGACTCTCGTTGATCATTGACCTTGAGGGATTTTCACAAGGATCGTCACGCGGGCAGAATTTTTACGACTCCATTTGGACTTCATCGGAGTCCATTGCCGAAAGCTGAGGGTATGGCGTGCCAGGGCGTTGCTCGCCTATACTCAGCTGTGCATTTCGTTGGATGTACAGGATGAACGGCCCATCGCTCGACGACGTCTCGTTGGTCGCACCTTCGTTCCTTCCAGATCGGCTCGGGACAAAAAATCTATCCGATCGGCATTCCTTTCAGGATAAACAGAACACAGCGCCACAGCAAGAGTGCGATGTAGAAAAAAATCCTGCCATCCCAGAATTTCCTGAGGGTGGCCTTAGGGCCTGGTCTGTCGTGTTTGGGGTGGGTACAAGCGTTCGTCACTTCGGGGGCTCCCAATTTTACTTTCTTCACAGGCTGCTTGTCTGTCTTTCGCTACGTGAGTCGCAGAGCGCCGGTATAAATTTTTTCACTTTTGTAATACTAATTTGAACATACCTGTTATGATCAAGGTTCGGATGGATAAATTCTTATGGGGTGCGTTCCCGAGTTGCACAAATTAGAGCGACTTACCATGAATTCCAGGTCTTTCAAGCATACTATCAAGAAAATACGTTCAAATCAAAATCCACATCCTCGATCGCATGGGTCGGGTCGATCCAGTATGCTCTCGTGTTTGTGCCAGTGAGTCGGCATTTGAACAAGGATTGCATGTGCATACTAATATTAATCTGTTCAGGCTATATTTACCGGTCGCATACTTGACCTTGGGTACTATAACGCCCCACTCGCAGCCAACAGCGTATTCTATATCGTCTCGCTGGTAAGATTTGTTTCAATAATCTCTGATATACAATTCGTGAATTTCTTCCAGTTTTTAGTTGCCGAGTGTAAGTCGTACTGGCAGGTCGTGTTATGCCAGGGGGTGGCTAACGGGGTGAGTGCAGATATCACGACGTAAGTTCATACGCTAAGTGTGACATCCAGCTATTCGCCGGGATGCTCTTCTCGGGCACGCCTGCTGTCGTCACGCATTGGTGTAAGGGATGGCTGCTATTTTCCGGGTTAGCGCTGATATCATAAATATAAGTTAACAAACGTAGATCCTTGGCATTCGGGGTGTTTGCGGTGGGCTCCAGCCTCGGTGGCACAGTGATGCCAATTGTGATACAACGACTCCTGGTCACTCTTAGCTTTCAGTGGACCATTCGCACTGTGGCCTTCATACTCTCCGTGCCGGTTTTACTTGGAAATCTGGTTTTTACTTTTCCGATCGCCACACTCGGCCACCGCTTACTTTCGTTCGTAGCTCGTACGCCCGCGGCTCCCCCCGACAAACGCAAAAGGCGGGATATTCAATTTTGCCATTTTCCTCAATCCGGCGTATGCGCTCTGTAGTGAGTACAATACCGGATTGGTTTCGCCCTCGTCTCATCACTCAGCAGTTATCGGCTACGATTTGATATACCTTGGAATGTTTGTCCCATTAACGTATCTCGATGTTTCCGGGCAGGCGGCGGGCCTCTCACCCAACTTCACCTACTATTTAATCGCCATCGCTAACTGTGCTTCCCTTATTGGTCGCGTGTCTTCAGGCTTTTTGGCCGACAAGATTGGCGCGCTGAACACGATGATACCGTTCACTCTTGTTGGTGCCCTGATGTGCTACGTTTGGCCTTTCGCAGCTGCACATGTCACGCAACTCGTGATTGTATCGATCATATACGGTTGCGCGATGGGTGCATATGTGAGCCTTATACCTAGTGCTCCCGCCAAAATGGGCGGAATGAACGACGCTGGACGGAGGTAAGTTGAGGAGTTGTGTTTGCTTGATCTCCATTTGACTTGAAATTGATATCTCGCGCAAAATCGCAGAATCGGCATGGCTATATCTTGGACTGTGAGTGATAGCCCTCCTTCCTTGCGTAGCATCTTTAGGCTGACTTGTTTTTATTCATGTCACAAAGGCTGTCGGCGCGGTTGGTGGTACTCCCCTCGCTGGCGCTATACGGACAGCCAGTGATGGTTTCCACGACGTGGGCTTATATGCTGGGTCGATAATCACTCTGGGCTGCTTGGTGCTACTTCTTTCACGAAGATTGGCGCTCGGGGGTTGGAAAGGGAAATTCTGACGATAGTCAATGCCTTTTACTGGTTTTACTCATGAAAATAGACGTCCCACGATGCACACTCCCTGCCATACACACGATAGCCATGCAATGAGCACCGAAACCAGAAATGATGCCATCGTCACAGAAAGACCTCGACACCGCAGACCCGAGTGGGTTACCCTCTTGGAGTAAGCTATCGAGAAAAGACAGCATGTATTGTAGTTTATATTTCCTTTGAGAAGAACATCCCAAGTCGGAACCGGTCGAAATCCGAAACCCGACACTCACCACCTCCCAACCAGCGGCCGAGCCCGCATGTGAGCTCGGTGTCCTACCAGTCTGTATAACTTACAAGTGAGGTCACAACAATGACAGCTTAAATCACGCCCAGCATCCACCCGACTTTCGTGGACTTCGCGGTGCCGATCCTACTTGGTGGTGTTAACTCAATACTCGACTGGGTTGCGTGAAGCCTCCGAGTATTTCGTCCAGAATGGCCAGTTTATTTGGATTTAGCTGCCTTACAAGACCTTACATGATCTAGCGTTGCCGTCATTCCACTATAACAGGTCGTGATGTCGACGACTTAGGCATCAAGCCGTTTGACTCTAACGAGGGTGCTTTGAAAGGGCGAGACGTCTGGCCGAGTACGGAAGACTTCAAAATCATGAGGAACCGTCCTGCATGGAAAGTTTGGGAAACGTATTCTGAAATTGTCAATCGTCAAAAACTCCATCGCTTACGTGTCATGCGGCTTTTTGACCCATCATGCGACAGAGTCACGGCCTTTGCTCTCCCCCAACGCAAGTTGATTATCCAAACAAGACAGACGGCATCGCTCTAAAATGCAGCAAGAAGCAAGAAGCTGTGAGAATTAAGCTATCTTTTATCTTCTTTTACTCGTTCGGGGTTCGATTGGTGACTCTGGCTATTGGTAGGATGTATGTCAGGATACGACGTCTCGAATCCTCGCGTATAACCTCCTTCGACATTTGGTTAGGCGAATTTCCACCGACAATGCACACGGCTCCATCGATAATTACTTGTGGGTGCGATGAACTCACTGGCATTAACATTGAACTCACTGCGCAAGCCGATTGGCAGGCTTTCAAGACAACGTGCTCACCAACGTTTCCAATGGCATCAAGAATCTTGCTAATGTTGGACCATACGCTTTCCCGCCATGTTCCAGACGCACTCAGGCGCTGTTGCTGATTGAGTGATATTCCTTCCTTATCGTTGTCCACCGGGCTCATATCCACACAACGTCCATCTGCGTCTCAGAGCTTGCACCGGTGAGAGCCTTATCCACCACACCCTCTCGTGGACGGCTGGCTTCTACGCAGAATAGCTCTCAATTGCTCAGGCCCGAGTGTTACCCAAGTGAAAGCATAAATCCGCAAGCTATAATTGGTTGCGATGTACTTTTCTCAGCTGAACCCATGAGGTAAGTCTAGGGTGTCGTTATCAAAACTCAATCCACACGTCATTTCGTACCTGCTTATCTCTGCTTGTTTGATACAATTACGGCCTCACCGGCCTCTAAGTACCAAGTATCCGCCGAATCAGCGTCACTTCCGCATTCTGGTTGAACATTACAGTTATAGCATTCCAGAAGACGCATGGGATGACTTTGGGGCAATGTCTCTTGTTTGGAGGAACGTGGCTACCATGCGATCTTGTCTGATTTCTATAGGTTAAACATGCTCAACTCTGGTTTACTCTTCCCTCCCGTCAGCCACTATCAGGAAACCATGCTATTGCAATCCCTCGCTCGTCTACTGAAGCTTTTGCGCTGTTACCGGGTATCCTGGACTTCATGTCGACCTGTCTCTGGGATGCTCATTCTCTTGTCACTCCTCCGCAAGCGACTGTTTCACAATAAGCCAGAATCAAGCCAGTTGTCACCTTTCACGGATTACGGGAATCACCACGGGCTTCCGGGTGTGGGCCGGCCGGTCAGAACAGTCATTGGGGCCAGCTATATACCTCCACAGCTCGATGGGTGCCGAGGCGCTGATGCGCCAACAGCCGATTCAGTGCTTGGTCCGACACCCTACTCTCCGCGGCCCGTACGAAAGTATTCACAACTGGAGTTTCTCAGCGACGGTGATCCTAGCATTGTAGCCGCCGCCGGCGACCTCGTCGCAGAAACACATTCAGAAAACTCGTTGGGATCCATCCCTTGCGCTTCTGGCGCTTCCTGTAATGACAATCATATACCGGGGGAGCGTTCGTCGCTCGACGGAAGACCCACATCTTCACTACGCCGCCGTTCATCAAGCCATTTCGTGGATGACATGTTACCTACGCGCCAAATAGAAGGCTACCTGAATGCTACAGGGCCTTCCCTAGCTCCCCCTCACCTGACAATCCCGATATCATCTTTCGGTCCTCACGACCCGTTGTGACCCGCTAGTCGTCTCTCTGTCAGTAGCTGTAATTCACGGGGACGTGCCTCTTATCGACGTTACGAGGGTTCTTCGCAATGTGCTCCTGGTATAGGGATATCGAACCTGCAGTCTTTCTCCACAACAACGCTCGCAGGTGGTAGACCTTTTGTTGTGGGACCATCTGATCACACGGAGTCTCGTTTCATCGCGCCTCCCAAGAGCCCGAATGGGACAGTCCCTGGCGACCCGATTGCTGTGCACCTTAGACCAATGACCGCCATTGACCTGCCACGATATAAGAGGCATAGCTCTAATGCGAATCTGGTTATGCAAGTGTAGCATCAGTTGCGCAGTCGGATCATCACTAACAAGTAGGATTTACAGAGATCCAGAAGTATCGTGTCACTTCATACAGGGTTTGACGTTCAAATACCCCAGTCCCCGCTCCGTAAATGGCAAGGCGTGATGCAATTGATCGTACTGATTCTCAGCTCAAGGGATGTCATCCGAGATGGTTGGGCGACTGAAGTTCATCCGGAAGGAACACGCTACTTCATCAATAATGCCATGGTGGACGAATTTTCACTTCTGCCCGGATGACTGGCGACTAACTTCTCTCACCAGAGGACATGTGTGGAGGTTGACATCTGCGATGATGATATTTTCACAGATGTAAACCTCTTTGCGAGTCTGCTGTACGCCCGTCTGTGCGAAGTGGAAAAGCAGATTCCTGTTTTGAAACTCGAGGACGTTCTGATCGTGCTCGAGCCACAGTCCGACGGACATGAAATCGTGTGCCGTGACTACCTTGTCAATCTACGCGATCGGTATCCATTTTGGCTCAGTGAGTATGATGCAGGCTGTATTCTTCGAGATTGCAAAGGCGTCGCACATCCTACCCACGTGGGTAAGTGTTACTTCGTTGATGTGATACTTCTCTTCATTCTCATCAACGCAGGGCTCGCTGTTCGCGCACAGTACTGGTGCAGTAGACCATGAGTGTGGGTTACGCGCTTTCTATGTGGCATAGATAGGCATTGACTGGGTTTCTAGTGTCATCATTTCTTGTTGACCCTGGCAGCAACAGGAAGCATTGCGACCTATTCCCTCACTTGCGTCCAGTGACTCAGGACTCTGTCGACGAAGTCAAAGGCATGTTGCTTCATGCCTATAATGGTTAGTGACATCCTGGTTCAAACACAACCACGCCGATAAAAAAACACAGAGCGGCTGACTTCACCACTATCTTGCGCGCCTTTCACTACTGAAGAACTCAGATGTCACCTTGACGTTATAGATAAGATTGACGGTAATTTCTTACCCCATTTACTTTTCATCTTTCTGATGCTCTTTGGCATCAGTCGAGAATGCTGTTCAGAGACCATATTCGACGTGCATAATAAGTGAGCCAGACAATCGTAAGCTCTCTCACATCACGGTGCTGACCCCCCTCGAGGTAGAATAATGTATTCACTCGGTGAGAACAACCTTATCTTTACTTTTTCGCACCATTTGATTCTCGCCCCGCCAGTCCGAAATCAGTATAGGAACTTCCATGGCGAGCTGGGGGTTCGATTGAGCTTCAATCAGACGGTTCACAGCTGGACCTATACTCGGTTGAAGACTATGAGCATTGTGTCACCCCTTCTTTTTAATGCTCCTGATGCCCATACGCGATCTCTGCACAATATCTTTGTGGATGGGATCGCAAGGTTCCATACTTGGAACGAATTCACTGTCATGCTCAACAAAGAACTGCAGGATTCCAATCTCTTGGCCAGTGCTAATTGATTCTGGGGCAACATTACCTTATTTTCGGCTGCAGGCTACAGTTCTGTTGGGCGTAAATGTGGGGTTTCTGGCCATTGGGAGCGTCGACGACGGAGACGGCCGGGCCTTTTCTCAGATCGCCAGCTATATGTCGCTGGTTGCCAGCGTTGGAAGCATCGTCCTGGGGTTGATATTTGTCCGGAATAATCGCTCTTCTGGCCCTGAAACCATTGCGGACACCGTAGGCTATTCATGCGCCTCGGATCTCATTTTCCCCCTCAATGCTTTTGGTGTTAGGCACAGTTTTTGGAAAGAAACAACGACGAGAAACATGGCCTTGAGAAGCTTGCCATCGTCTACAGCCTTCCGTATGCCTTCCTCGTATGGCGGTGAGTACACTTCTGGTCCTGCTATTCACTAACGTACTGTGCTCACAGCATGTCCACAAGAATGTTTTTCTTCCTAGTCGCATTCTTAATCGAATGGTGCAAACCTGGGGACGTATCCTCCTGGGTACCTGTCGGTGCCATACTGTTCTCTGTCGGTGCTCTCATCATATGGGGAGCCTATACCGCAGGGGATGGCCGAGAAAGGGGTCGACGAGGACTACAGTCTTCGAATGTGCTTGTCTGGCTTCGTTCTCGGTTCAAAATTGAAACCCAGTCCATAAGTGAAGCGCAAGACAACGGGAGTACCTCAATGAAGCCAAGTTTGAAATGGTGGTCCTGCCACTGGCGCAGACGCCGCGGAAGGAGTACTGGGGAGCCTCCGAGTACAAATACTGAGAGTGCTGTACCCACAGGGGGACTGTGGATAATATGGAGTTGCCGGAGATCAATAGCACACCGGGTCGACGGTGGAATTCAGCCTCAGCATAACGTCTGTATTGTATGTACTGGGTTATGATGCATGTCTTCCCGCCAATGCGCTGAGCGGCAAGTCCCGAATCGTCAGAAAATTCCCAAATTGGTAGGTTGTGTTGGCGGCTGTTGGCGGTCATGTCGCGTCCGTCGTTGCTGTCGGCGGTGCACTCGTCCCTCAGAACCCTCGATGGCTCATCTTCGTCGCATCCATTCTCCAAGACATTCTCGTCATCGACAGCGTCTCTGAACTCGATCATTGCCGCGACGAACCAGCTCAGTTACTCGCTAACTCAGTTGTCAACTGTGCCGTTCACCGATGCGAAGCTCGTTTCCCTTTTGAAACAGGACACGACCATCCAGAATACTCTGAACCAATCCATATCTACTTCGGCGGCCCACTCTGGGCTTACCCGCCTGGCGCCTTATCCGGACACTACACCCTCGCTGTCTTCGTCCATACTGGATCGTATTGCAGCATGGGGTACAGCAGCCGGTATGGAGACTTTCACAGATACCGGCACATCCCCAAGCTCCAAAGTCAACGTCGTACTCGGCGGGAAAGTTCTTGTTATCGATCTTGAATTCGATTCCGAGAAATGTCAAATAGTCAGCGTGAAGACGTCGTTCGCGCCTTCAGCAACGCCCGCACCGACACTCGACACATTCCTCTCGAAGAAGATTACCGCATGGATTTGTGCAGTTCAGAAGGCCAATGACGTCATGTTCGATGGGCCTCCAAGTGCGGAGGACCCCGCAATGGAGGCTGCAAGGCTGAGTCATGACATCCAAGAGAACTTCGTCTACCTCATGATGCTCGATGCCCTCGCGGAAAGTGACAGCATACGGTGGTTTACAGATGTTGATCGTGTAACCGAACTCGTGCTGGAGAAGGTCAAGGTGACACTTGGGGCTGACACGGGGTGCGTACTAGCGAAAAGGATGGTGTACTGCAACAAGCATTGACATGCATGCGACGCAGCACCATCGACACACTTCTCTCACGGATACCGATTCCATTACCTTACCTCCATGCACCGGCCGTGTCCTTTCTCATCTGGCTTTCTCCTCGTGCCTACCTGCGGCTCCTTCGCTCAGCGCCCTCAAATTTGCCTAATCCATCGTTGAAGATAGACGTTCCCATCTCTCACATTATTTCCGCCCTTGGTACAGGCGCTTCCATAGGTGGTGCAACGCTTGCCACCCTTAAACTTGTGCACGCCAAAAATCAATCAAATATAACATCCAAAGACGGTGCAGAACACGCTTTGCCTTCATCGTCGTGGCACACCTGGGTGCTGGACTTTTCTTCGAACTCTGGTGGGGGCGTTGTGCTGTCACAAACGCGCATGCGTGCCCTGCAGGACGCAATTGGTGGCGATCAAGGTGTTGGTTCATTGGTGAGTACTGTGGGCAGCACAAGCTTCGGATTTGGGATTCCGTCACAGACACAGACAAGCGGTGCGCCAACTTGGGTGGATTTAGTGGTGAATACCTGTATTATACGAGTCTACATCAGCTAATCAACCCGTTCTCCCGGATTTCTTCTTTTCTGTGATAGCTGAGCACAGCCGGAAGTACTGCTGAGCGGTACAATGCCATATATGTGCGCCATCTTCCATAGGTGGTTCCGAACTCTCAGTTTATCTTCAATGTCACTAGCGTTCACCTAGCGATGTACACCCGCCGTTACGGCTCTGCCTCACGACACCACAAGAGCCTGGCTTCACTCTCCAGCAAGTGCCGGTGCGGAATGTCGGTGACGTGCTGAGAGTGTTGGAGGTGAGTTTGTGCCCCCGAATTATTGAGTAGTGGTTACTGGCTTCGATCTCGTTAATTCCCTGCTACTTGTTATGTCGCGTTTCCTTCGCTTTCCCCACATTTATTATCATTCCCTCTCGCTTATTTGGCGTATCTTGCATGTGCTGACGCATGCACAGATTGTAAAGGAGCAATGCTGGCTTAATGAGACGCTGCGCTCACTCCAGTGGACACCCGCCCATCCTTCGCAGACCCAATCAGCGGTAGACCAACAGTACCCCGAAGAAGACCCCTCCCCTGAACTTCTCGCCTCTGTCCTCTCGGGTACTCTCACCCCACGCTCGATACCTGTGACAGTATACCTCCCCTCCCACCCATTCCCTATTCGTGGACAGGATCATCCCGCAGTCTCACCTCCCCCTCCAAACTCAGCGGACTCGGACTTGTTTGGCGGAATGGACATGGACATGGATATGGACATCCCAGGACTGAGTATGGGGATGGGGATGGACATGGGGATGGATATGAACATGAACGTGATGATGGGTAATGACGCCAACTCGGCCTCGAAATCGACACAGTTGTCCAATTCAAAACCCACGATCGTCCTCTCTGCACCAGTTCGGGCGCCGGGATCAGGGCTTGTAGAACTGCAGGTGTGGTTCGGAGAAGGAGGGTCTGCAACGGGGATCCACGTTGAGGCCAGCGAAGGTGTGGATACAAGTGGTATGGAGGAGGTTGTAAGGCGTGGGGGTGTCTGGGGTTTGCCTGGCAGAATGTGGAATCAGGGTACAAGGCGAGTGTGAAGCTGTGTGAAGCATTATTGTCTCTCAGATTTTGGGGTCATGCTATGGGCCGCGGCCCGAGCTGTATCATGTGGGTCACGAAAAAGAATACAAGGGGGGGGCGTCTGCTTCCAAATTCCATGTTGTACTGGTTCAGGTCGTACCAGCAAGGTCGGACTGTCGCTCCGGGAACCCAGATTGAGGCGCCATGTTGTCGAGCGCTGAAGTGTATAGTTCGCTGTGTCAGTACATGAGTGTAGCACCCGCTCGGGTGAGGGGCTAACCAAACCCTGCGTCCTTCCGGTCCCATTCGCCGCTAGGGTGGCTACATTCTCAATCCGGCTACGAGGGCTGTAGGTTTCCAGGAAAGATACATCATTGGCAGGAGTCGCAGTTTCGAACCCATCTGGCTTTGATGGTCCGATGTTACAATATATTACCACTATCTTTGATACAACTGGGCCAGCAAAGCGGACAGCACCTGACCGGAATGTGGCATCTCGCCTCGAACAGCCTTCTCGATCTTAGCTGGCAACGCATTGAGAACCTCTGGCGCACCGCGGTGCTCGAGGAGCATAGCAATCTCCATATTTTGTATGATAGGGAATCTGATCGCGAGGTTCAGCGACGTAAAATGGAGAAAGATGAACACGCACTTAGACGTGAACCTGGAGAGCGCTTCGTCAAGGACGTTTGTCTCCGACAGACCTTCAGAAATGGCTGCAAACGCGAGGTCCTTCAAAGCGTCGATTCCAAACTGCTCGACAAAGGTTTTAGCAAAAGATTTCCAGCTATCTCTACCAGGGACGTTACAAACGTGGTCAGCTAGGCGGTACATGGACTTTGGCGAGCAGGGTGGAGGTCCGTCCGATGGAACAGTTGTGCGAGGAGAACCTTGCGACTTGAGCGGTGAAAAAATGACGTTGCCGGTATAACAGTAGTATATCAAAGCATGCCAACTACCTCCTACCCGTTAGCGCACAAAGGGAGAGTAAGGACGAGCACTCACGTCTTGTGCAGTGCTCCTTTCACAACTATTGTTCGACCAACGTTTACTGAACCGAGGGGTTGATCTGACCGGCCGCTTGAGGACGGTGCGAGCTCCGAACTATCGACAGCCATTTCACCAAGGCTTTCATCATCTGTGGGGCGAGGGTCCGAGCTTCAGTTTTAAGTCTAGCCCCTCTTATATTGACCACCAGAGACGTCGTGAGTGACCTACAGTCATTATGGCTGATGGATGCTTTATTCTCCCTATCTACAGTAACTCATCAGCGACGCCAGAGTTCAAGGTAAAGAATACAGACCTCGAGGCGTTTTCGAGGACTGGCTGGCTTGATCACCGCCCTTCTGCACTTCCTCAATCACACCTATTGAGAAATGGCTAAGATATACGATGAATTGGAGATGGTAAAGGATCATCTTCACCTTGTGGTGGAGACCAGATGGATGGCTCTGGGGAGTGGGCAAATCCTAATTCCCAGACGTTATCAGTGGATATGGTATAGACAGGGAACCGAAGTTGTTTGCTCACCTTCCTGAGCGGCGCCCAGCAGTCCAACACAATCCTTCGCTACAACTTCATCTTCATCGAAATCGCTGTCCGAGTCATAGTCATAGTCATCAAGGGCTTCCGCCAGTAGAGCTCCTCCGCCATTGAAGTGGTCAGAAAGGTCTACCGTAAGGCGATCCTGTCTGGCTCCATTTGTGTCGTCTGTAATCATGTATCAGCTTTGGCCGATGGATTAGCACAAGCGAATCATTCTCACTGAAAGCCAGCTTCGGGGAAATCGCCTGCAAGACAGCACTGCTGGCATAGATGGCGAGTGGAGCAGCCAGCTTCTTTGTTGCAGATCGTCGAGAGAAGGCTATAAATCGTAAGTCGAAAGAGAAGCCTGTGCGTAGCGACCGTCCCAGAGTGATTACCGTAACGGGTAGAGATTGTCCAGTTTCATCGGCTGCATGGTTGGATGGCCTCGCGACCAACGTGGACAAAGCCGAGAGGAGGTTGTCACCTGCAAGTGGTAGGGGTAGGTCTTTGATAGTGACGGCGAATGATACAACCGGTGTGTCCCCCAGCTGACATTGGCGCAACTCTGTTAAAAGATTGACGCTGCAGGGACTCGTGTCGCATTGGCTGCATTTCAGCGTAACTCGTTGTTGTGCTGGTGACAGAGGCTCGACATAGCTGCCGTCCCAGTCACGCGATATAGTCGAAGGTTGTCCAGCATCTGCGTCGGCACTAAAAGCAATTTCTACATCCACAGCGGCCATCCTGTATGCGCAATCACTTGTCGAAGCTTCAATCCAGATTTTATAGGTCTCTGCACTGGTGAGTGTTCGTGACCCCCGTTTCCCCCCCTTTGCCCCCTTTGCCCCCTTCCCCGACGACTGATAAGTAGCTGGGTTGTGCACACCAAGTCCAAATCGCCAGCCGAGGCCGCATTCTTCAGTGAGATGTGGTAGTGAGGCTTGTTGTGATAAATTTGATGGGATGCGAAATACAGAGGTGACAGCTTTGGAAGTCCAGCTTTCGCTCAGCTTGTCCATTGTGGAGAAACAGTGGATAAGAGTGTGATGCAAGGGCACCGAGAGCGGTGGAGGGCTGTCAGATGCCTATTACTTACCCTCTATAAATGAGGAGTGACCACGCACCGTTAAGCGCCGCCTCGTGCGTGCAGCGCACTGCAGGAAGTGTTGTCAGGCGCTTATGTGCCTCGGGTTTTAAGGAATGCTGAACGTATAAGCAATACATTTCCCTAGATGGAAATCGTCTGCCTTCATGACTGAGACACGGTTGCTGACGAAGGCGCAATGAACACTAGCCTGAGCGGCGGCGCGAGAGTAAGATTGGAGAAGTCATTGTAGATGTGGGTGACGAGGAAGTCCCGCCTCATTCATGGAACTAAAGCGATAGATTAGCGGAAGCTCGTGTCACTTATCAGCACGATCAAACGGAGGAAGAATCTCATAAATAACGCAAAAGCGTTTGTTTGGATCCAAAGCCTTTGGTAAATAAAACCAATGCGGGAATTTGTTCAATGCCAGCGAGTCCAAGAAGAAACAAACGGGCCCCGGGTTATGCCTCCAACACGTGCTCATCAACCCACTCCTCGCTGTATCATTCTACTTTCCACCTACGGAATTGCTATCCAAGCCACCTCCTGGAATGTCATACTCCGTGATCGATTACCTGCGCGGTCGCACCGCGAGGCTGTATGACAGTGTATGCAGCCTGGACAGTGAAGCCCCCCAATAGCTCTTCTCACACCCCCAGCAATCCCACCCAGGGCCCTCCTGCATCAAGCCAAATTTAGTCACAACCATCGATCGGCCGATTAGCATATTTTAGCTCCCACAACCGGTGCCGGACACTGCATCTCGGTTTGCTCTCACTTTGGTGGCTTCGGAGATACATGGTACATCCATTCTGTTCTTGGCGCCCTCAATTCAATCAGGACACGAACGAGCCCCTTTCCGTGTCATGAACGGGGTCGCCAGCTTCATTAACAGGCATCATTACTAGCAGGCCGCGAGTGCCGCCGTCAACTTCTGTCACAATGAAGTTCTGCACAGATGAGGGTGCCTTGCCACTTGGGATCTACCACTTTCAATATGCGAGTTGCAAGGAGAGCCTGCGAGGTCCCTGAGACACTGGTATACGTTGGCACGGGTGTTTCCGACGCCCCCGAAACCACCGTTGTCCGGCATTCCCCATCACACCACGCTACGTTATCCGGCGGGTGGAAGATTATAGCGAGAGACAGGCTGTGTCCCCGACGAAGTTAGGCCCGAAGTTGTCGGATTGCAGCGCCGGATAGATCGTGCCCGTAAGAGGGGAAGAAGAGGGGAAACCATTCTGCTGGTAGCTGGTAGCTACAACCCACTCCTGTCATGTTCCCTCTGGAGGGCACACGTGGTACGAAATCCACGAACGACGGGTTCCGGATACAACAGACGCTCCCAAATATCTATTTGCACAACGCTGAGATGGGGTGGCCATGGGGAAAATGTCCTGCAGCGCTGGCATTGCGTAATGGCAAGGGTGGAATGCGTTATCTCTGGGTGATTGCCAGAAAGCGATGCAGAAAGAGAGCATGCCGCGGCACATAGGAAACCACCGTTTGAATGGGGCGGGACTGTGTTCAAATTGCAGCACGACATTGTCACGTGTGGACGCCTAGCAGAAACACGTTCGGGGAACAACACCCTGCAAGGTCGCGGATGCCACCCATGCTCAAGTGCCCCCCTGCCACCTGGCCATGTCGTCAATACTTCCGCCGCTTATTTCCAAATGGCTCCACCGTAAAAACTTTGAGGGGCGGCGGGTGGGCGCCATGTCGCTACCCTTCTGGACTGAGTACCACCTCCAAGATTTCCTTGTTATTCAACTGACGATTTTTTTCTGCGCACCTTCGCTTCCCTGTCTTTTCTGCGGCTCGCGGATTGAGATAATAGATGGCCATACTCTTAATTTTGTGTTGATGGCGTCGCCATAGGCATAAAATCATGTGGTCTTCGTTGGACTTATGCGATCGTTGTCTGGCTGCTTCGTGACGCGACCTTTCTTTCTTTCTAGTCACCTCCTAATGTGAGTTCTATTGCCACTCCACCGTGTTGTTACTCAACTTTCAATCAGAGGTGTCTGCCCCGAAGAAGACGAAACCGCGCTCCACTCGTGCCCGCGGCAAGCCAATTGCCACCCATTTCTTCGGGTACGTGTTGGAGGACGCGTTTCTGTACAAATATGCCAAGGAACGTCAATGCGAAGTGTACAAAAGCGAGGGCGGTAGATCACGACAGCCTGGAAGCGGCCGTATGAAGCACCCAGAAGAGCGGAGCTATTTTTGCGAGGCTCGCATGTCTCAAAGACAGCAAGCAGGTGGGCTCGTCCTCTGTCTCCATATCGCCACGGAAGAGAGAGCATGGCGATTGAAAGCTGCCGTAGGAGTAGATGAGGACCCACAGTGGAATCCTATTATCTACGGTCCTTGAACGGTACGTGCTCTATCCCCGAACCTCCATGCACCGTAGTCTCGTTTGATGGTCCCTTATTAGTACGCGACCAATGTTTGCCCGCTTTGAATTTTGCATTACGCCCCAATCCATGTCCAAGTTTTACTCTCTAGCTGCTTAATGTACGGGAAGGGCTCATGTCTCTCTTACCGGCCACCCTAGACAGGGACCCTCTGCCGAAGACACCTGGCGCGGCGAACATCGAGAAGTCAAGGGTATTCGAAGGAGCAAATATTTTTATCAACATCGCACATCTCAATCTTCGACGCTGACACACTTGACATTGTGTCTCTAATGCATCCAATACGTCGTTAGCCGTGTCATTTACATGACTGCTTACTAGGGCAAGAGCAGACCTATACCTTCTGCAGGGTAAAATTAGCCCTTCGAATGGCACCTTTATATTTTCACGTGGGGAAGGTTCGCGTCGTCTGCGGAGCGGCACGACGACCCATTTGTAAAATATTATCTGCAAGAACCCTGCTTTCCCTCATCGCTGTGGCCAAAACGCATTATTTAAATCGACTTTCCCGCCTGTTTAAATATGCGGACACGTTTTCTCACCCTATATGCTGCGCGTACCCCGGTAGAGCATATTGATTGTGCACGAGTGAAACAAATAGTGCAACAGTCTGCAGATGTTGCTACTTGTTTGGATCCAAAGCCTTTGGTAAACATACATATACAAATCAATCTTGGGTCGTCACTGACCGAGGAAAATGTGAGCGGCAATACATGGTGGATGGCTTGGAGTTGCATCAATCACCCTCGGACCCTATTATCATCGTGCAGAGGGCTGCCTGACTTTTGCATAAGCGCCAGCGTCGACCCCACCCATGTTGCTGCAGAACCTATTACATTTGGCCGACTTAAAAGCCTAATATGGCACAAGGAATCCCTAGTCGTCGTCTGGTTTCCTCGTCCCACCTCGCTCCACAACCAGTGTCAAGCAGTGCATACCGATGTTGGTCCACCAGTACGTGTTGCTTTCTGCCCTGGTTGGTCGTCGGTTTTAAAATTCATTTAAGTGAGGCATAGCTAGTAACTGAAACTTTAGGGGTCCCCAAGACAACGTGTACCTTAGCGTCATTGTTTTCCCTGATCCCGGACTTTCCCGCCTTAGTACCTTATTTCGATCGGAACCGACGCCCAGTACATGTCTGGTCGGCGTGAAATCCTCCGAGCCCCTTATAAAACACTGCGAGGATATCCAATCGAATCTGTGGCCACCGACCTGACGGAGCATGTGTCTCGGACAGTCCCGAGATTCAACCACAGCGTCGATTCGTTTTTATCTGATAAGCAAAGATTGACCAGCGCCTGTTGGTGTGAGCCCGTGATCGGCGGAGCCGCTTGCGACCTTGTCTTCTGCGTGTGGGTCCCTCTGTACTACCTTTGCTGCCACAAAGACATGCGTTACTCATCCGTGTATGACCTTGTACACAGCTGCCGCTCTTTGGGCCGCAATCATAGCACCAAGCGGCATCACTCGCGCTCTACTCTCAGTCTCTCCGATCGCAAGTCCCACGGAATTAGAGATCGCAGTACCGGGAAGGTGCTGCCCGACTGACAGGAGAATTTTAACGCTTAGAGCTCGCGGCAAATGAACCCGTGTTATTCTCGTTGATGATCGAGTCATGATTGTGGTCCCGGCGGGATACTTTCTTTCGGCCACTCTTCCTGATCTTTCGGTGCGTCCTGAACCGCTTCTTTTTTGGAGAACTTTTCGCTGTGCCAACTGTGGCGTCCCTTAAATTATAAGAGTTGCATCAGCGCTATATACATCTCTTTGCTACAGCTTGCCACTCTGTAATATGAGGAGACGCCTGCATACTATCTCGCAGAGGTCCTCCGCGTATAAATGGCGGACATGCCAGGACACTGACGCACAGTCAACCAACACATTATCTCAGCTCGATGTCTGGCCTGCCTCAGCGTCATGAAGCCTGCGCGTTGTTGAGCTCCTACTCCAGTCTGTAAGTCTAGGATGTCCTCGGGTTTATCGACTACTGCTAATAGTATGTTGTCTCAGACGTGGTGCGCTGGGTGACGAGCCACCTGCGTCCCGTGACCAGCATCGGCGCTCTGATCTCGGAACCAGCCAAGGCAAGTATCTGCATCAAAGTACCCCCACGGTTGACCACGGGTATGTTTACTATGCCCTTGTCACCTTCGACAGTGACTTATATTCTCACGCGAACCTCGCGGCTCCAGCAATATCACTCACTTATCGTCTATTAACCTGGTGCAGCCCCTTGACCGTGTCTGTAGGCCAGTAGGAGAGACATCCGCCCAGAGTCTTGACAGGTTGATGCCATTCAACTGTAATAATTTCAGTGATCTGATCGATTTTTAATGCTTTTAGCGTAGCAATATATCGTTTCAGCAACCCTCATTCTGGCTCACCGTTTGGATCTTCCAATGCCCCGCATGGACTCAGGACGTTCGCATCACCTTCTGCGCAGAACTGGGAAAGTGCCAGTGCTTCTACCGCCACTCCAGGCCAAAGTTATGAATCGAAGGGGTTGCCTCTTGCGTCCCGCGTTTCTTCTTCTGTAGGTTCCTCCCCTCAGATGCCCTTCCAACGCAACTCTGAAGAAAAGAATCCCCATCACCAGGTACCAATGGGGGCACACAATCTCTCCCCTCCCTTCCCCCCTTCGCCGAACGCACTCCCCTTCCCGCGACAGGCAGCCCCCGCTAGACCTTCCCAAAGCACAGATTTAACCACATCGAACACGGTTGCTTTGGGTCACGATATATCTTCCTCCGAAGCCCGCGGGCCATCGCCAGAAACCGTATGGTGTGACGGTGTGAAGCTAGATAAAGACGATTTCGAAGACAGAAAGAACGGCGGCGGTCAGATGCATGTGTATCAATGCCGCTGGAGTATTCGACACCTGCCTTGCGGCCTGCATGTTGAAGGCGATAGATCCTCGATGAACAGGCATTTGCAGCGCTGGCATGGCGTGAGGGTTAATGACAAGGACGAGACGCCTTGTCTTTGGGACGAGTGTGGGAAGACGATGCAGAAGGAGAGCATAGCGCGACACATAGGAAGCCAGCATCTGAATGCCATGGGGATGTGTTCAAATTGCGGTACGACGTTGTCGCGCAAAGACGCTTGGCAGAGGCATGTTCAGGGCACGCTGCCCTGCCAGAACACGAATACTTCTTACGTTCGGGTTCCCGCAGGTCGGGTCGTTGACACTTCCGCCGCTTCATTCCAGCCACCCGCCCCCATCAACACCCGCCACGTGGAATATCTCCCCCGACGTGGTTGATATCTCCCCCGGTCCCCAATATCCAGCTAGTCCGGGTATCGCTGACTCTCAGATGCTATCCATAACTCCTGTTTTTTCAACCATGTCAACCCCCCATTTCTCCGTCCATTTCTTCTTGCTTATTAAATATTTAACACCCAACACATCTTCGACACTAACTACAGACATACACAACCAAATCCATCCTGTATCATCGCTCTGGTATTTATTGCAGTACTGCTGTTGCCGGGCACCATCGCCTTGAGGGGTGTCCAAACCCTCATCATCACCCAAATTTTCCAGGCAAAGCTCGTGAACTCGAAAGTCTCTTCGTTATAAACTCTGTTTGCGGCAGCTCTCTCGCGTAGAGCGACTATACAGGGCTGTACGAACTAAACAGCCGGTCACAAGGAAACAATCCCACCCCCGATAGTCTACGTGGCACACGGGCTTCGGCTCTAGCTTTTCAGAGATTCGAAAGATCCTCCGAGTCAAGTTTGGTACCCCGTCGTCGTGCTCACGGTCGAGGGGTATGACCGGGAGCAGAACTAAACGTGATAGGGGAGTGACCATTGCTGGTCTGTCTAAAATCGTCTGAAGGCGACCGCGTAGATGTGCAGTCCGTGAGCGCGTGAACGTCTAGCGGCGTAAGCAAATGAACATAGCTCAACTATCCCTCGAAGTTTGCCCACAAAAACGCTGATGAAGGTGAATGTGAGCTCTCGGGGAAAGCAGTCGCAAGAAGCGTGGAGTGATAGAGATGGCGTTGACACCATGCAATCTCCAAAGTACCTGACTCCCAGCCAGAATCGTGTTGTCATCCGGACGGGGGGAGAAGGCCCCCCTTATTGTAGGAAATGAAAGCGGCAGAATTGTCAGCAGTAGTGATGTATAGATATTTCGGGCATGGCGGTATGACAATTGCGAAGTGGTCTGGTCGATCATATAGTACAGCGAGATTCGTACGAGGGAGGTGTGAGGCGAAGAAAACCGATTTGGAAGGCATTCTCGACACCCACAGATGTCTCTGCCGTACAGCGCTGAGTGGTAAGCTGTTCCCGAGGAAGCATTCGATCCACTGGAGGGGCGGAGACGGAATGGCGCTGCCAAAAGCTGAATTCCACAAACAGGTCGAAACCGAAAGGTGTGCGCCTGCTCACGCTAGGTTTCCACCATTTCGACTCGGAGCACCACCATCAAGCAACGTCACCTAGCGCTTAGATCAATCATCGATCCATAGGAGAGGCATACCGATGGGTGGACTACAGCAGCAGCTGCAGATTCCGCCCCAGAAGAGCTTTCCCGGTTGTTCTGGCTCCACACTAGTCTCCTGCAGGCAGACCAAAGTTTCGAATGAACATAGTCGTTCCTTTTCAACAAAGCTCCACGCGCCGCCAGAGCCGAATGCAAAATCCGCATGCAATTCGAAGAACATTCAACATGGTCAGGCGGAGTTCGTCGAGAGCAAGGAACTGTGTTCAGCGTGCAGCCCTGTTTTCAGCTCGACAGAATTGCATCTCTCCGGCCATCTGAAGGGATAGAGGAAATGGACCAGAGAAGGCTGCACGAATTATTCTGATGTGGGCGTGCACTGGAACCCGATCCGGTTACTGAGCGCATCTGCTTCAAATCGCCGCATCGCGACAAATACGGTCCCGACGAGGAAGACGTAGAGGGGCCGTTAGGCAACAAAAAGTATGAGAACCTGAAAGTTAGAGGCGATCGGCAAGCCTTTCAACCAGCGCGACTAAAAGGCCAGAGTCGATTGCTCGAGAAACCAAGCTGTGGCATACTGGTGCAGCCTCATGGCCTCATGGATAATTAATGGCACACAGCTCTAGCCTCACGCCAGCCTGAGACGACCATGGCGCAACACAAGGCTCGCAGTGCTGACGATTATGATTGCCAAGTAGAGGCAATGATAGGCAATGATGCCATGGTTTATACGCGTGCGTCGGTAGCTTCGTTGGCGCCCAGAAAAAACATTTCCACACAAGTTGAACGCGTTTAATTCCAAGTCAAGTATAGTGCAAGCACTAGTCTGCTTTGAAGTGCTCCCACAGCACGTCCGCTGCCGACGAACCAAAGGTTGGAAGTGGTGGTGATCTGAGTGGAGTCTACACGACATGAGATTTGGGTGAAGGAGAGGATGAAACAGACGGAGAGTGGAGGAGAGAGCGGAGAATTCCGAGCCATCTATGTTCAAGTCATACTTTCAGGCCTCAACACTGGCTATCTCGGCCACCAAAGCAACCCTTACCCACTAGCTGCCCTGACAGAACCCAGCAGCAATGTACCTGACATCGGAATGGGGTGGATATCTGTCCCGTGTGAATGAAAGCACAAGGTACCACCGATCATTTAGTGACCGGAGTAGTCCTCAGTGCGAAGTGATCGCGATAACTATCAATGTGCAACGTCCAAAGGCTTCGAGAAGAGAGGAAACTACGCCTCAGCGGACCCGGGAATAAAGGCTTCAGTGGGCGTAGGGGAGGAGAGATAGAGAAGAAGCGAGCACCGCCTGCGATCGACCTTCAAAAGCTCAAGTACGCGGGGGCAGGAGTCCAAGAAGGCATCAGCTTCAACTTAACTTAGGTTTCATCGTCCGACATGATACGGATCACGGTGAAGGCTGGTGTGTCGCCTTAAACGCGTGTAGCAGATAGTGATGCACACGGTTCGTCTCAAAACGAGATCCTTTGTGATCGTGCCAGACCACGATGGCACTCCAACCTGGTTTCGTAGGGAGTTGGGTCTGAATTTTTCTGTGAAGCGTAGATCCATTTCGTATACCCCCATGGACGACGAGGTGGCGATAAGAACAGGGGTGTGAGGGTGAATAACAAATGGGAAATTGGAACGCACTTGTCGTCTTGTATTCATCTCGGACTGGGAGGCGTAATCACCGTGCTGCGCAGCTAGTAACGATGATTTGACCTCACAAGGATCGTGACTGATGGGAATGGCCTGTGTTTATTTCATATCGAGGACTGCTAGGGTGCGTGTAAGTGCATTACATGCCATTTTGTGTCAACGGTTGGGAGGCAAGTGTCAGTGATGCACGCGAAGTTGCGAAAAAAAACTTCGCCTATCGAATAGGGCAGCAGGAAGGCGGCGACAGAGGGCAGTAGCAGTACCCTGAATCAGATGCTCTCTCGTGGACGATAACAACGGTGTTCTAGTCGAGATTTAAAAATACGGCAGTTTCCGCAGTTCCATAGAATTGTCAGACTTTGCGCCCGTGTGGTCAAAACGATCATCTTTGCAAAAACGGTCTCCTGATCACCAGGTCAGGGAAAACAGACGGTCGATACGGAGTCCAGCTGCCCTTGAGATGAAGTAGAATGTGGAGTGTGGGGACTTGGAGACCACAAGGCACGCTTGTCTTCGGCGCCCACGATCGTTGAGACAGTCGTGATTGAGTATGTGTGATGCCCTTTGTGATTTTTTTTACTTGTTCCATTCTGGCTGCTTATGCTTCTTTCGCCGAAACATGCCGCGCTTCGCATGACATTTGACAGCGACGTCGGTCTAGGTTCGCGGCAAGGGTTGGGTGCACTTTGAGGGGTGTGAGGAGGAACTGTATGGGTGGATGAGAGTTTTCGAAGTTGGAGTGCATCTTGCCATGCCTACGCCGCTATTCTCGGATTGAACAGATGGGCATATCACGTCTCTCCGCAGTCGGATGATCTGAGGGTTCTTATTGTTTCAAAGCGGTTTGTTTTAACTAGCTAGTACTATGTCAGACGACTCTTCACACCGATTTATGAGTGACCGGGGATTTGTCGTGCTAGCTTATCTCAAGGGACGCCACCTTGACAGGATCTCCAACGGAAGAAATGACGAACAAGGTTGGGTGATTTCCGACGTGTTCTGTATAGTTCTGCGAACAGATGCTCAACTTGGCATGAGAGGACTAGAAGGCAGGTGATGCAAGGTCTATAAATGGGACTGTACCATATGGGCGCAGACGTAAAAAGGAGGGTGTGTCCCTGTGTATCCACGGACATGGTGGTGAGAGAAACGGACCGTAGGTGCAGAATCTCTGCAACATGGGATGAACTTTGCGAACACGATGTGGATTTGGATCAGATTCAGATGGAGCATAGCCGTGAACTGGGGCTAGTATGCCACGAACGTATGAACGGCTACGGTTGGCGGAGCTACGGTTAGAGGAGGACTGCGACTGGCTGACGACTTGTGCCATGGACGTATTTTGGCAGTCGAGGATAGAGCCGGTCGGGTGTGGAGACGGCACGCCGGTGCTGCAGGTGGTGATCTGAGCACGGCCATGAGCGGCCATATCACTAAAAGTCTAGACTAGGAATTAGCGTAGCCGCGTCTACCTCGGCGAGACTGTACATTGCAGAGAGTCTCCCCTGCAATTCTGCAGCGTCTACAGCGGCGTCTCGCCGTTGCTGGGGCTCTCTGGTGAGGTACACGATATATTTTTTGTGAAAAAAGAGGGACACTGAGTTATGGCGAGCTGTTGGGGCTGGGTTGTGTGCCCGCGTGGCATTCCCAATAGAGTATATCGAGCACATGGTGCACCGTCCTTCCCTTGCTGTGGCTGTAGTCTATTACCACACCGTCAGTCATTTTCCTTCCTTCTCCCTTTCCTCCTTCCTCCACGTTTGAAAGTAAAGGTCAAGGTACTTTCGTGAGTCACAGTGCTTTCTTCCTCCTTATAAACCTGTCCAGATCGTGCAGGAAGTCGTGCTTACTTTTCTTATCTTCTCCCTGTAGATTCCGCTATCGCTCTCTTAGCGACGACGACGGGAACGTTGTTCATCCAAACCGTTCATCCCCAACCGTCCTATCCTCCCCAACATTCGTCGCTAGCGTTTTCGTTTTGTTGCATGTATCAAGGCCTTTGCCAGCTCAGACTTTCAGCCGGTCTCGTCTGAACGGACTCACGCCCTCTCTTCTCACCCAAGGGATTCGAGCGTTATCTCAATCTTAGCTGTATCGCGTCTGCACTCTGCTCATGTTGCAGTACTCAGCACAGCCAATCCCGCTCTCCCTCGCGTACTCAAAGAATCAGCCAGCCCGTAAAGATAAAGATATCGACATCCGCCATAATGACATCCCAACCCCAGTTCAACCGACCTCCTCGTCCCGTCTCTTCCCCCGTTTCACGAAAGACATCCGTCCAGCTCGCCCATCCGGCCCTGTTTTAGCTCAAGCTTCAATCCCCAATCATGTAAACCACCCTTCCCAGCATTCAAGCCCCCTTTCAGTACACGCTAATCTTTCACCTTCACCTTCACCCTCCCCACTTCCATCCCCATTACCACGTTCTTCCTTCATTTCGACAAAGCAATCTTCGAGCCCCCTTTCGATACCTAGTCCTCTTCCCTCTATCAGCCCTTTACCCCTTCCTAGTTCTTCAAGAAGGTCCCCCACCGCCTCTACTCGGCCCAGCACCGCACGCCGTTCTTCGTATGCCTCTTCTCTTGTCGAGGACGTCCTTGCTCCGGGCGATCTCGTAGGCGAAGACATTCTTCTCCAGGGCCAGCTTATTCGCTCCGCCACGTCGCCCTTGACCGTCTCCACAGATGACCCTGAATTGGCCAAGGAATTCGAGGTCGTTCGCCGTCTTGGCACGGGCTCTTATGCTGTTGTCTATCTCGTCCGCGAGGTCTTATCGCGCTCGATTCCCTCTGAAGATGGGCATGTGGGAACACTTGACTTTGATGGTCCTTCCAAAGCCAAGAGCTACACCACGTACGGCAGGGACTTTGCTCTCAAGTGTCTTAGCAAGGCCAACCTCGATGAAGAAGCGCTGGCTGCGCAGATGTCCGAGGTCAGATATTGCAAATGATGCTGACCGTTGTGCTAATAGCCTATGCAGGTGACGATTCACCAATCCTTGCGACCACACCCCAACATTGTGACGCTCCATCGTACTCTCGAGACGTCGTCTTTTCTGCTCCTTCTGCTGGAGTTCGTGCCAGGCGAAGATCTGTTCTATTTCCTTGAACAAGCACGTGACCACTATGAGTCCCCCATCACCTCTGAGTTGGATATTGGGTCGCCTTCCCGAACGCCGCCTACTCCCGGTCTCCTCGCTTCGCTGCATCCTGCGCAGCTGTTGAGCCCCACGCGCTTGCGCCTCGTCGCGAGCATGTTCGGCCAGATGTGTGACGCTGTTGCTGCGTGTCACGAGCAGCACGTCTACCACCGCGACATCAAGCCTGAGAACTTCATCGTTACTGATGCCTGGGTCAACCACGAGGACGGCCGCCGAGAACGCAAGGTCGTAGTCAAGCTTACGGACTTTGGTCTCTCGACGACGGAGGACGAGAGTAGTGATATGGACTGTGGAAGTGCACCATATATGAGCTTCGAATGTCGTAACAACGTCGCTCCCACGTACAGTCCCGCCGCTGCGGATGTATGGTCATTGGGCATCGTGCTCATCAACATGTGCGTATTTTGCTTCCACGATTTTCTGTAATCTAATCGCGTTCATTCAAGGCTCTATCACTACAACCCGTGGACCGACACCGCAGAGGGAGCTTGCTCTTCCTTCTCCCTCTTCCGGCAACATGGCAGCAACTTCTTCATGCAGCGTTTCACCGGCATGACACCCGCTGTGGCTGACTTCCTTGCCACCCGTATTTTTTGCATTCCCTCTCCTGACAATACCAAGAGGCACAACGTCTCCTCCCGCGAGTTTGGCATGTGGATCAAGGACCTTCCGTCGCTCCTCAGCGACCGGGAAAGTCATCCTCGTCCTGGCCACAAGCGTGTGGTGTCCACGAGCTCGACGCTTGGCCACCCGCTCTCCTCATGTGCTCCGTCGCGCCGCCCATCTTCTCGTGCCGCGTCGGCTGCAGGGACCCACACAGCTACACTCCGGACACCTATCATCCACTCACGCTCGCTATCTCGTGCACCCTCCTTCGGCCCCGCCTTCGAGGCAGCCGATTTGTCCACCGTATTCGACTCTGACTTATTGGAAGAGCCCGAACCGGAACCGGAACCAGAATTAATCGAGGAGGTGGAACGCGACCTGGATGATGGACGGAGTCGTTCGACGAAGAAACGCGGAAAGCGGGGTGCACGGAAAGGTAAAGGTGCTGCCCACGCAAACACGGTGGACGAGACGCTTGAGACTCTTGCGGTGGCCTCGCAGAGTCTTGCCAGGGAGATCAGCATGGTGTCACGCTCGTCATCCCATGCTCGTGGTGTATCTGTTGTTGACATCAGTCGCGGGGCGTCTCGTTCCTCGTCGCTCGCTCGTGGAATGCCTGCTGCGGAGGTCCTTGCTCCGGCGACGGAGGCTCGCGCGGTATCTACTGTTGAGGTGCCTGCTGCTGCGCCTACACCAGCCCCAGCCCCAGCACCTCCCGCCGTCGTGGTCAAGAAGGCGTCGAAGTGGAAGCTCGGCTTTGGCAAGAACACTGCTTCCTCTCCCATCGACGATCCTGCGCCGGGCACGGCCAGCAATGTGACGAACCTTATCATGGGTCTGAGTCCGATGCCCCAGCAGCAGCAACCTGCTGCCCCTCCTGTTACGCTTCCGCCTGTCACTCGACAACGTTCTCCAGCCGACGAGGCATCCACCTGGACACGTGGTCGCCGCCTGCAGACGACGCCTCACAACCACAACCAGACGTGGGGCCCGTCATCAGGTGCTCCTTCCACGTTGTCGACGAGTCCTCGCGCAAGTGTGGAGCGCAACCCGCGTGGATTGTCGCCGACGAGCATACGCAGTGGGCGTGCCCCTCTCGCATCAAGCGCGAGCTCCGTTATGTCTTCTTCTGCCAATTCAAATTGGCGCAGCTCGATGTTGACGACTTCGAGCGCGTCTACGTCTACCAGTGCGTTCACGCGGTACAGCAACTCGAGTATGCGGAGTGTGTCAACGACGGCGACGAGTGTTTCGAGCAGCAGCTGGCGCGCACAGAGCAAGCCTGTTGCTCAGCAAGGGAAGCCCAAGCCAGGTTCGGAACCTATTCGCGAGATCCCCAAGAACGTCAAGAGTGAGTTCAGCTAGTTTCCCGTACGCGCTGGATAGCTAACAATAATTCTCTCCAGTCATGTCTGGTGTACCCTGGGAGTTGTACGAGCTCCCACGTCAGCTACATCCCAATCCTGTCGGCGATATATTTGGTGCCCCTCCCGTGCGCAAGCCCCGTACGCGCAAACCGAAGGACTCCAAGCTCGACACGATCAGCGAGCGGCCAGGTGCACCGCAAAAGCCCCCTGTCCATCAACGTCGCGACGCCGCCACTTCCACGACGGAGCTCGACGGCTTCGGAGACGGTGATAATGACGGAGCCCCGAAGAAAGTCCAGAAGGGCCAGATCAACGCTCTGGCGAAGATGTTGTCTGCATTGCGGCGGTGAAATGTAATGTTTGTCATAGACTCGTGTTGGTCGTGCGTGTTTGGGAGCTTATGCTAGGTGTGGTACAGGTCTGGCGTTGTGCTCTCGCGTTCGATGTATTGTTAATAGGTAGCCCTCGTAAACCTACTTACGGTACGAAGTCAACTTGTTCTGCGGTCTTGGCATTGTGCTTAGCTTTGCCTGTGCTCCCTCTCTTAGGAATCAATTCTTGCAGAGTCAGCGACTCGCAAGAAGTCTCCGGCATAAACCCACACTCCTTGCTCTCGATTTTTGCTACTCTCTCAGGACTTGCGGGCCTGTTTTTTCTACAGTGAATAATTAGATGTGTCTGAAAGCCACTCCTTTTACCATAGCTACCTGTACTCAACGCCTTGTTCATTCCTTGAGGTTTGTCTGTCAATTTGTGTTTCTTTTCTATACAGATACAGTATGTATTCAGTCATCCCGACCAGAACGTCGCATGATTACAGTGTAAATTGGATGGAGTGGAGAATCCCAAGTTTACCAAAGACCAAAGAAAAATTTCTATCAAGTTGTCCGCCCCCCTTCTCCTGGCGGCCTCCCTAACGAGTGCTGCAATGCCGCAAACGCCATATTCTGCTCAATGGTAGGTCCTTGTGGTGCTTGTGGTGCCAGTGTTGCCGTATCGATTAGAATAGTTGATGCCTCGCGAGTGGACGGAAGGATCCCAAGGGATGGTCTATGCCGTACTTGTATGTCCATTGGTGAAGCCGAGCGTGAGGAAGCACTCTCAATATCGCTATCTGAAGAGATACTTTCGGAGCCGGCGATGTAGAAAGTCCCTGTGCTGTCCGTTCTAACGAGATTGACGTAGTATTCCTGGAGCACCTCGCGCGTACACTAACAAAAGGACGAAGCAAAAGAGAACGAATAGTTAAGACCGGTTTGACGTGCTAGTCTTGAGAAACGGTGGTGGTGGACGGGTAAGAGGTGGTTTGCGGAAAAAAGCTGCTAACCGTTAAGCGCCAGTCTATAGCATGGAGGAATTCGCGCTCGAGAACGTTGAGTTCGGCGACGGGGATGCCGCCCACGCGGGCATAGAGGCTGTTGGTGCAGAAGGTGTCGCAAAGACCCTTGCTGCAGACCGCGATGGATGCGATGATGAATCGATGACACGTGAGGGACGATAAGGTGAAGAGCGGCATTCGCGAGCACATTTGATCGACATAGTGTAAGGTCAGTAGCAGACATGTTTTCTACCCGAAATAACAACATGGTTGAGCCAACACAACTCGTGGATTATATAGCGCCGACCTACCTCCACTTTGGTGAATTTGATTATACGCCTAAGGTAGTCGAGTACACTGATGCCTGGTGCAGTCCTCGAGTGGAACCGCGTTAAGCTCTCGCTAAGTCAAACGGCGTTAGTTATACCGATTTCATGCAGGCACAAAAGACATACGGAAGCAGGGGTATCTGGTCATTATGAGCAATCAATCGGTCAAGCATATCAGCTTCAGATGTAACATTTAGACAACCGTTTTGAAGACCGAGATATGGCGATACCTATAAGCAGAGCAAGATTATCTATATCCGCGTCCTCGAATGCAGCGGGTAAAGCGACCCTTCCGGAAGAGTCCATCCACCCATCGCACTCTCCGTCCTAAAATTTTGGGTGAATGATTGAGCGGGAAGAGGATAATCTGCTCTCTGAGGCTGTTGCCACACACAACCAAATAGGACGTCCCAGTCTCTCAGTGGGAGTCTGGGTACTGGAGACCAGATTCTGTACAGTACCACAGCGGGATCTAAACTCTAATTTTCCAGCCACCTCGGACCTAATCATATCGGCAACCCCAAGCGCTCCCCTCCTCACGCTCACCGCCTTTCTTTGTAGCAATGGCCCCCAAATTGGTGAGCAGGACAGCTGTTTAGGCGGAGGCACGCCGAGGTCCTGACCTCCTGTTGTAGGATCCCAATGAAATCAAAATCATCTACCTGAGGGCAACAGGTGGTGAAGTCGGTGCTTCATCTGCACTTGCACCCAAAATCGGTCCCCTCGGTCTGGTACGTGGTGCAGTTCTGCGGGAGTAAGATCCGCCGCTGAGAAACCACCGTAGTCACCAAAGAAGGTCGGAGAAGATATCGCCAAAGCTACTTCCGCATGGAAAGGTCTACGAGTGACCGTCCAGCTTACCATCCAAAATCGGCAAGCAGCGGTCTCCGTTGTCCCCTCTGCTTCTTCTCTGGTTATCAAGGCTCTCAAGGGTGCGCTAAGCTTCTTGGGGTAGCTTGGCGCGTCTGATCCTTATCTTCCCAGAGCCTCCCCGTGACCGTAAGAAGGAGAAGAACATCAAGCACACAGGCAATGTGGCACTGGACGAGATCTTCGATATTGCACGGACGATGAAGTCCAAGTCACTATCGAAAGATCTGGCTGGTGGGGCGAAGGAGATTCTCGGGACTGCCCAAAGTATTGGGTGCACAGTGGACGGCCAGCCTGCACACGATATCATTGACGGTATCAACTCGGGGGAGATCGAGGTGCCCGACGAGTAGACGATGGATCATGTACACATTTTGCCTCACATTATCATCTATTTCTCTGGCATTCCGCGAGTCGCTCTATTCGCAAGATTGATTACTGGAAGAACGCGGAAGCGAGACGGCAACTGTTGACTCCCAAGCTACAACTTTACCCATGTAAGCTCATTGGTTTATTCCGATGAACCGCCACGACATGTCCTGCTGATGAGGAAAGCTTGTACGAGGGAAATTAAGCTATATCTCGCTTTCCGTGAATGGCCCTTTCAACGTATCCACGTTTCCCTTCCTCGTGGCGTCACTGTTAAAGGCATATCTCGAGTGCTCGTTCCGGGCTTTGCGGTTTGCAGGCCGTGCACGACGCGTGCTCGCCCTGAAGCCGGGCCCTTTCACCATCTCCGAAGTGCGAAGAAGGCAAAAACCCTCGTATTCTGCAAATATTTGGCTGAGGGTATCGGTCGATGGGTCCATGCTGTCAAGATTATGCTTCACAAGAAGACGAACAAGATGGTATATGTCCTCGAAGCTGTCAAGAACATGCCCTATCGGGGAAGCAAAGAAAAGGACCTGACCCGTACCTTGATTTGCTCCTTGTCCCAAATGCTGATTCACGAAAAGTGAGTTACCACTCTTCTGAATAGGCAGTGAGTGCTTACAGTACTTGTGGGGTGGGCGGCATCCCCCGACAGTACAATCCTCTCCTTACCACGTCTTCAGCTCGGAACGGTCGTAGAGATCTCGTCAGAATCCGACTTGACCTGATAGCGCATATCATACCTTGATGAGATTTCCCCCTGTTGCACAAGCTCACCGGAACCCCCGCTCCATTGACCCCTTTCGGATTTCCTTCTGTGAAACCAATCATCTTGAGGAGCGAAAGCACAGGGCCAGTGATCCCCCCCTGACAACAATGACTTTTGTGCTGGCTATGATGCAGTAGCGGTAGCGGAAAATCCCGCTGGTTGAAAGTTTGGCCCCTATAGTTACATAGGGCGGGATGTTCTGGTCACTCGATTGTCGCGGCCAGATCATATAGTGGGTACGGAGACTCCCCTACCCTACATGGCACAAGTTCGACTTGGGTGAGGCAGCCAAACAACATAACACAGCATCTTGTTCTCTACTGGCAGATGCCGGGCGATCTGCAGGGGCGTGCCCTGTAACTTCGGGAACGATATATTCCATCTAGTCTGGACGGTACGAGACTTCGCACCAAGCCCGATCGCCTTACAGACATATACTTATCGCCTTTGCCTCCGTTCTAACAATGCTGCCGGCGCAAAGGTCGATCGTAACTGGGCCCCTCACCAAGTACCACGCGATATCATGGTGCTGGTGAGGTTCGGCTCCGCATGTGGCGGATGATTTTGCAGTGAAACTCGACCGCCGCGCGTTGCTCTGACACTGGCGTGTATGGGACGACACTGAAAATTCTTGGCAGGTCGTCGACCCCCAAAAGGCCCTTGTCTCAAGGCGGTCCTTGTCGTGCTGCGCGCATTCATTGCAGCGGTGAAATAGGGAGCAAATGAGATTTTGCCCCCGAAACCCAGCGGTGAAAGAGCGAAAGAGGATATTTGGTTGGGGAGGCGGGCGGTTTGCTTCTTCGCTGTGTACCTGTCGATTCTCGCCGCCAGTATCTAGCGGTCATGCTGCGGTGAAAATCCCAAAGAGGGAGGTTGGGTGCTCGGACACTCAGGCTCTTCTGTTTCGACACCAACGTCCAAATTGTGTCTCTGCCCTTTGCTTCCACACGATTCCCGAGACGCTCTGGGAGGAGGGTCTGCCAAAGTCACGCCGGCTTTAATCGCACGACGCTATCTCACTTGGCATGGGGCCTGTCATCCACGCCCGACAATATTGGGAACTGAGTGCACTGCTGCGTCTCGATACAAGGCCGTACATATCGATTGTTGCGACCTATTCTAGATGTCCTGGTGCCACGGTCCGGATCCACAAAAACAAGCAGGGGGTCGAGTACAACTGCTCATATCTCGCTTTCTGTGAATGATCCCATCAATGTACCTGCATCATGCACCCGCTTCATTGCGTCGCTGGTGTAGGCGTCCCTCAATATTTCATTCCTGGCTTTGCATGCGTCGAGGCCTTGCACAACTCGCATCTCGCCGCGCAGCCTTGCCTCCTTAACCAATTCCGAAGTCCGAGGAAGGCGAAGGCTCTCGTACTCCGCAAAAACTTGACCAAGCACATCCGTGGATGGATGTGAACCATCCGGGTTATATTTTACGAGAAGGCGGGTGAGGTGGTAGACGTCCTCGAAAGCTGCCAATAGTGTCTATCTCAGCGAAAGAAAGATGGAAATGATCCTGATCTTACCTTGGTTCGCTCCCTGACCTAGATGCTAATTCGTGGTGTGAACAAATGTTCTTCTGATCGGGTAGTATGTGCTTACCGGGCTCGTGGGATGTGCAGCATCACCCAATAATACGATCCTCCCCTTGTACCACGTTTTCAACTCAGGGCGATCATACAGACCATACTTCATAGGTAACCCCATCAGCACTTTGCTGAACGTGATCGCGGGCTCCATACCTTGACGATTTTTTGACCGGTTTGTACAAGCTCACCAGCACCACCACTCCAATGGCCTAATGATGAGTTCCTGATTTCTTCCTGGATGTGTGCATCCTGTGAGCGCCAGTCCTCTTTGGCCTCCGCTTCTCGGTGTGTGATACTGTAAAGGTGATAATCGGTGACATCAGAAGCGCCCGAAATTGCTATCATGCAACATACGCCCAAGATGTCTGATTCCCAGCGACTGAATAGGAAATCATATGCCTCCCATCACCGTAGTTGTTGACCATCTTCTTGTCCAGCGTTGCAGGTGTGGGAGACAGCCCTCCAATCTGTAAGCCGGGAAGACATGTCAGACTGCTAAGTATCTGGCACGGCAATACGAACATCTTACCTGAACCAACCCTGTAAAATCAGCCTTATCATGTCCAAATAGTGCGATCCGAGTGTTGCTGTGCAGCCCATCACATCCGACAACGAAGCTCGCAACGTCGCTCTCCCCATTAGCAAACGTTACGCGCACTTCGTCATCGCTTTGATCAAATCCGACAGCCTGATGCCCCCACTTGAATTCAATACCATGCTCTTTTGCGGTCTCGACAAGAAGGTTGTGGAAGTCCGCACGTCGCACGCCGCACATGGCGAAACCATACATCTGCTTCATCGTCGCAGGCGACACATCGCTGTCCGACAGGACTTCTTCCTGTCCCTCCAAATACGAGATCTGAATCAGCCTTTCCGGCGCACACCCAGGAATCCTCTCAACGAGCCCGGGTATCAGCGACAAGACACGGGTTCCGTTTGGCTGTAACCTGGGGATTCTATCAGCGAATTGTATAGGGAGATTTACGCTGAAAACACACATGAAGCTGAGGCCTGCTGCTGTGAGAGATTGCGACCTCTCGTAGACTACGGGAGTGTAGCCCTTCATCTTCAGGAAGACAGCAAGCACAGGGCCAGCAATTCCCCCGCCGACGATTATGACCTTCGTGCTAGCCATGTTTCAGCGATAAAAGTGAGTGAAGGTCCCCCTCGATCCTGACGTGCCTATACTCCTCTTAGCCCCCTATATACGGATCGTTCCTGGCCCGGTCAATCAAGGCGTACGTGGGGAGGTCCGGCGTAAACGAATGGAGAAAGACCGTCAAAGACGGAGCACCCAAAAGCTACTGATGACGTCAAGGTACAAATCAGTTTGCTTTGACCCGCACTCCATCGGGACAACAGCACGCGTGATTCACTGGTGAGAGCTTTGGCCTTAATGTACCAACTATCTCAGCATCTACATGCTTCGTCCTCTGGAAATTCGAAGCGCACCTTATGATTATTTAAGTCAGTCTGTCAATGAAGTTCGGGGATAACCATCTGCGAAATGATACGAGGTATATTCACCTCCAGCCCTGCTCGGCTGTCTGGTGGATGGAGAGTGGATGTAAGTAGAAGGTCGATCCCCACAGGCTGTCCACAACATGTGCACGAGGGGTGCACGAGGCTGCCTTACAGCAACCACTCGCCAGTCACAGCTGGTTGGCCGTACGTTGTCTGCCTACCAACCTCTCGACATGCTCAGATCAGGATCCGTCACTCACGAATGGTGTGGGCAGAGGCAGGTCGCCAGCCGGTAGCTTCGATGATGCACGATGCACGATGACTTGCGTGCTTCTTAACAGAACCGTGTTACGGAAATGGGGCTAGTCTCACCGATCATCGTCTGACTTGACGCCATCATCGCCATCATCATCACCTCCAGCTCCATCGATCCTTTGTTTCCACTGATTTTCGAGAGTCGCCCTCTGCTCTAGGTCAAGCTGGCCCATCACCGCTGTTACGATCTTCATGGCTTCCTGCCCACGCCCATGGTCCATTAACCATCCTGCCCACCCTAACGCAGCGTTGACGCCATCCGTACTGCGCCAATTCTCGTACACAACACCAAGAAGATCACCATCCGAAGCATCACCACGAGCCACTTCCAGTGAGAATACCTGAGACCAAACACGTGCAGTTGGGAGGTAAGCATTGGACATGCGTCGTATTGATTTTAGTCGTCGGTGGCTGTCGTGCGAGGCGCTCGCTCCTGAGCCGTATAGTATCGTGGAGGTGTAACGCAGAAGAAGCATTTCATGGACGGTGCGCAGCGACGAGTCGCGCATGCTCTCCTTCAACAGACCCTGGTCCCATTAAATTGAAGTAAGCATGAGGCTCATATCGCCCCTGCATTAAGCTCACCTCGTAAACCCCTTGCACATCCTCAGCATCCGGTACCAGCCAGTGCTCTAAACCCCATAACCAAATCTTTTCTACGCTTTGGTCGCTGGTATCTCCGCGCACTGATTTCCGGGCGGACTCCCATGCAGCCTTCATGTCTCCGCCTCCACCTGGAGAAGCGCGTTCTGCGTCTAGCCGTACTAACCAAACGTTAGCAGAGCTCGACCCTGCGGCATATTTTCTTGCGAGCTTCAGTGTTTTTTTAGCCGCTGCGCTGTTGTGGGTCAACAGCACGCGGATGTGCGCTGCTTGCAGTAAAGGTGATGCATTTGGTTGTCGAGCAAGGGCCTGAAGCGATGCTATTAGGTATAGCCGCTGAGTCACACGTTATGGTCAGCGATGCGTCGATGTGTCCAGGTTTGCAATATGAAAATGCATCAAACTCACCAAACTCTCATCCACACTTGGATGCCGACACCATCCCTCGACGAATTCAGCGTATACTTCTCCCATGCCACTTCGTTTTCTCTGGTTAGCTTTTACAGCAGCCACAAGTTGTTCGTTTGCATTCTGGAGAGCATCCACCAGTGCTTCGGCCTCAGATTTCTCTGTGCCTTCGAAGGTGAGCTCCCCAAGTTTCCGTGTCGCAAGCATTTTAACTGCGCGAGGATCGTCCGGAAGAGTGTCCCCAAGAAGGCGATAGAGGTGATCGAGGAGGATCCTGCGAAGGCGTGCCGTGGCAGGGTATGATCTGATGAGCGTTTCCAGCGCCGCAAATAAATCTATCCGTGGAAGAGCTGCAAAGAATCGGTGATGTTCGGTAAGATCGAATGCGGACGACAGCTCCATGCACATACCTTGTGCAGCACTGGTCACCGCAGACTGGACGATAGCGCCGTCCATGATGGCCTGCCGGGCGGCCTCACCTTCGTCGCCAACCTTATCCGCTGCTTGTTCTTCGGTCGTCAGCCCAGTTGCCCCGTCGGCCGCCATACTCACTCCCAGCTCGTCGGATTCCACCCCAGTATCCACCTCCATTGGTTTCTCTTGAGTTGATACAGCCATTCCTTCCCCTGAGGTAATTCCCAGTACATTCCACCGCCGCCTCAGTCCCTCCACGAATCCCATCTCCATGCGAATATATTCCCGCCACATCTCAATGCTATCCGCGTTCAGCCGTAGCCCGCGCTGCAGAAGGGAACGAGCGGCGGATGGAGAGTGATGTGCAAGCTCGTGCGAAGCGGCAAGGATATAGAGCGATGGCGTATTCGGGTGTAGTTGCAGAGCGCTGAAATATATCATGGATAAGAAACCGTCCCACTAGAAACAAACCGACAGACCGAGCTGTGATACGCCCTACTAAGGCACGCGCGCCTTCGCGCTTTGCAACCTGTATGTATTGCACCCACAGACCGACGTCCGACTTGAACTTTTTGAGTGCACGTTCAAAGATCTGGAACTGTCGTCGAACTAGAGCGTAATCTGATATGGAAGGTGCTGAAGGAGGGAGTTCTGCAGCAGTTCGTGCTGTGAGTTGAGGAGCCATCAGAAGCAGATTTATTCACTTAGTCGTTCCACTCTCTTCCTCCGGAGCTGCTCCAAGCCCATCTCGTAGGCTGCATATCGCAGAAAGTCGCTCTTCTTGGCAATACGGCGCACGAGCGCTGTCTCAAATTGTGTTCGTTTCTTCATGATCTGCTTAATTTCGGCCTACAACAGCAGCTCCAATATTGGGATATCACACAAGGATTCCTTGACAGACTCACTCACTTGAGTGAAGAGACTTTTTTGGACCAGATCCTTGAGCTCTGCGAGCATCTGACAGCTGTGATCAGTCCATTAGAGCACTGTAACTAAAGGCGGTACGTACCTGCTCCTGCTGGAACTGCACTCTCTCCATGGCAAACACGGATAAGAATCAACGTGTTATATATTATCTATCCTGCGAAAAGCAGGCGTCAGTATGTGTACTTTTTAGCGGCCAACGCTGAGGCTTGTTGGTCGAAATGAAAGCAAAGTAGCGGAGTACCAAACATACTCTGCCTTTCTCCCCCATGGCACCCAAGACTCACCGAGCTGGCCCAGCTGCCCTCCCCCGCACACATTCACGCTCGTCTTCAGCAGGGTCCTCAAAGGCGGGACTTAACCTGCATTTTACGCAGAAAGACCCTGCTCCACCAAAGCAGCCAGAAAGACCGAAGAAAAATGGCTTCGTTCATGATGTATACTGCTCTGGACTTATCTGCAAATTTTCACTGTTAATCTGATCTTTTGTATCCTCCCAGACCCACTCCAGAAACACTTCCCCATACCCACAGCGAGTCAATAGCGGCTTACGGGCTGCGTCTAAAGAGCACATACAGCCTCAGCCTTCCCGTCATGCCCCACCTTCCAATCTGCGTCAGGGCGTAAAACCCAAAGCGGGCTTCACAATAGCCAGTACCAGTGCAGACGAGGATGACGAGTGGGTATCAAGCGAGAGCGGTGCCGCCACCCCCAACAGCCCCGATACTGATACCGGCAGATCGCGCACTCCTGTCGACCAACGTAACCCCCCGCCTCCTCCACCCGTGGACGAACTCATGACTCGACCAGAAACACCGCGTGCGCAGCAGTCATCCATGTCCCGTGTTCCGACGATTCGTCCTCCCGAAGCGCCCTCCCGAGCGCCTCCACCTGTGCCAGCCGCACGTGGACTTCCTCCAGCATTGCCCGCACCGCTTGCTCACCCGGAGCCGGTATTGCACCAACCACACCTTTACGCCGAACCCCGCGCTATGGAGACCCGCTCGGAGAACACTTCGCCCGTGCATCGCACGCATCCCCACAAACGTCAGTCAGTCACTCGACCGCCATCCACTCATTCTGTCACGAGCAGAACAGAAGCGCCCTTGCGACCACATCCTTTGATTCGAGGGCAGTCATTTGGCCAGAATGTTCCTGTCACTCCGAGGATGGTCGCCCTTGCTCCTCTCATAGTGACATCGGACACAGCCCCTCCCCAAACATCTCCAACACAGCATGGCGATAAACTCACCACCTCCCCATCAAGCATTAAGACCGCCTATGCGCAGCCTTCTCCAAACCGGAGAACATCTATATCTTCAGCACGTTCTGTTGCAACTGTCCCCAATCATCCTCCGAATCAGTCGAATCAGTCACAATTGAGCAGGGCTGCCCATGATCGTAACCGCACCCTCTCCACTATCTCATCGTCATCAACATCCTCTATGCAGGCACTATCTTCCCTCGCTCACCTACCGACCACGCGACCGTCGACACCCCAGTATACGTCTCATTTCCCTGCCGCCAGTCTCTCTGCCAGCCTTGAGGCGACTCACCCGCTGCTTCCGCCGCCATATTTAAGTGCACACCTCTCCATCCTGGCTTACAGAAGTCCGCTGAAAGAGTCGTTTGATCGAGTTTCTGTGGCTAGAGAACAGCAGAAACCACATAAGCACTGAGAGCGATTTGTCAGGTATTTAATCAGGATGGATTGGATGGAATTGTGCGCGTTCATTTGTTTTTTTAATCTTCTCAAGGTCATTGCATTATTGCATTATTGAAGATCTATACCTACCATTATTTTGGACACCATCAACTGTTCCATTTTGTACCACTATGTTAACTCCATTTTCCCGTGCTGAATTTTTGTTGTCACCAGTCCTGCGAATTTGTATGGATGCGTTTTGCGGTACTTACATTCTCGTCTGGGAGGTGGTTCATACGAGCATAAAGCTATTTCCGTCCAGATCTAACAACATTTGTCTGCACTTACTGCTCAGTACCAACACCTAGATTCGTGTGCAACACAGTACAAGCACCCACGCTGGCACCGACGTGTTCTGCAAGAGCTGTGTGACGCTGTGACGTGTCAGTTCTGTATTGTGTCACAGACTTCTACTCGCTCATTGACAGCACACTCCGCCCTGCTCTGTCCGCAGACCCGCATTCTGTTTCTGTCAACTGCAATCGCAGGCCGAGTCGCTGCAACACTAGAAACCGACGTGGTACAAGACCCCAGAGGAACGATATCACCATGTGGCTATCCGACGCGCAAAGTTTGTTCTGCATATGACCCAAGACCGCCAATGCTAAAGTCATTTTCTGTGCAGAAATTGGCGTAGCCCTCACAACGTTTGGCACGCTGTTCCTATTCCTTGGGGTTATGCTATTTTTCGATGCGGCTCTTCTTGCACTTGGAAATGTAAGCGCTCGGGGCGTAGCCCTGTCCATGTCCTCAAAAGTTCTGACCAAACGCCCATCCAACATAGCTACTATTTATCTCGGGGCTCACCCTAATTATCGGTCCCCAGAAGACCTTCTATTTCTTCGCGCGAAAGCAGAAGTTACGGGGCACGGCGTGCTTCGTTGGTGGTATCCTGCTGGTCTTTTTGAAACATCCATTCATTGGTATCATCGTGGAAACCTTTGGTTTCTTGAATCTGTTTGGGTAATTTCATCTTGGTTCCTTTCGACCAATTGTGATCCTCACACGTACTCTCGCCACAGCGACTTCTTCCCCGTAGTACTGACATTCCTCCGGCAACTACCTTTCATTGGAAACGTACTCTCACTGCCTTATATCCGACCAGTAAGCAATACATTATAAAAGCTTAAGTGGTACTGACCGTGCTTTGCAGATCGTAGATCGGGTAGCAGGCTCACGGACTTCAGCGGTTTAAGCCTGATGAGGTGGCACCGAATATCGATAGACGGACGGACAATATATTTGCACACCATCGGGTCATCCATGTCGTAAACACATTGCGAAGAATCAACTATTCATACAAGTCACCGACATCCCCTCAGTGACAAACCCGTATACTAAAACAGAGTGTACAATTCCTCTATGGTCGTATAATCAGAGGTTTCCACTTGTCCGTCATCTTATCTCTCATGCAACCTCCAGATATTCGTCGCTAGCTCTTTTCTCGCCGCCCTCGCTGCCCTCGCTGTCCTTCGCTTGCCCAGACGGTGCGTCGATAATGAGGGCGGTCGGCGGGAATACGGCAGCGGCCGCAGCCCGTGCCGCTGATAGTTCATCGCGATTGCGAATTGTGAAGCCGCTCTTTACGGCTTGATCGATTACGAGGCCACTGGGATGAACACATGAGTACTTGTCGGTTTGTATGTCCTGAATTTCTAGCACTTACACTGCATAGATCGTCATGGCGATGTATCCAGCCATCGGGACAAGATATGAACGGCGGGTGTTAGCCCTGTCGGCCAGTCCGCCTTGCGCTGGGGGGAACCAAGCACCTCCTCCGACGCCCTGTTGTAATTCAGCTGGGCCCGTGAACTCCTAGAGTCCTGGCTTACCATGACGATAAGACCGGAGCCTCGTTTCGTGTGTACACCAAGATTCTTCGTGCCGAGAGTAAAGACGCACTGTAGCGGAGAACGCTTTGAGTATTGCGATAGAGTGTGCAAATGGTTTGACTCACCGGGTAGCAGATAGACTCGAAGAAGAACAGCGCAAACAGACAACCAACTCCTCCATAGCCAGGCAACTGCGAAACGAGCAGAGCGAAAAGCGAACAGCAAAATCCGTAGAACGACAACAGGAGGGCAGGATCGATATAGTTCAGGATCACAACGCCAACGAACCTGCGGATGCATGACGTCGTGACATGAGGTTCATGCACAATGCTCGGGAAACGAACAAACCTACCGGCCAACGGTGAATGTTATTTGACAGAACGAAAAGAGCTGACTAGCTTTCGACTGGGAGTAGCCTACATTCTGGTCCACTAGGAAGTTGACGGCAAAGGATGCAACACCAACTTGAGCTCCGCTAAATTTTGGTATGTCCATTAGCAAATGAACATCCCGCCCCGCCACTACTAAAGATGGATACTAACACGTATGCTGTTTGCGCGACAAAACCAAAGACGCAGCGGTATTGTTTCCAGAATGGGCCTTCGTCGGCTTTGAGGCCGACTTCGTGGATTTCTCTCGCCAAAGCGTCCTCTGTGATTTCGGGTAGGTCGCAGAAACTGATAGGAGCATTAGAGCTTGTCAGTTCTGTTTAAAAAAAAATCGGACGTACTAAAACAAAATGTTGAGAGCGACCCCGAGGCCCGCAACGGCGAGATAAACCCTGAAAATGGACGACAATCAATCTACACGACCCTAGTACCCTTCATGAGCGCTCACCATTGCACAGTCCCGAGAGAGGTTGCGTTTGCCCCTGTGAAGAACCACCTGGCTGCGATCAAGGGACCAGTAAAGGAAGCTACTCCTTGGAAACCTTGACTAAAATTCAGCCGAACTGAGGCGTATTGAGGAGTGCCCAGAACAGCAATGTAGGAGTTGGCCGCAACCTCAAGCGTTGACAGTCCGCAACCTATGCGACAGTATAAGCTTGGGACACTGGTATTATCAAGTTGACCTACCGATAACGAATGTGCTGCCGACGAAACCACCATACTTTTCATATTTGGCAGACGGCCAGAAGAAGACGGCACCTGTGGAGCACGCGGTTAAAATGATGGGATGGTAACAGTTTGGATAAGAGCATGAAATACCAAGCGAGTAGAGGCCTAAACCGATATGGATGCCTTTCTGCCGATGTGGGAGAAAATCAGAGGCACCCCCAAGTGGAGGAAAGGAGCGCCAAACCTTGTATCCCAGCCTTCGCATGAAAACACCAGCAAACGGTGCCCACACAAAGTAAGCACCCTGATACGACCATCAGCATAATGAAGACGGATAGACTCCTTTAGGACCCACGAAATACGCCAGTTGCAGCAGAGTACTTTGGAGCTTTGTAATACCGAACACGGTCTGAAAGTGTGCATTGAGGACATCAAGTAGCTGGAGGTCGTGTCAGAAGGCAACCCAGCCAACGCAGGAATGAGGGACGCATACGCCATAAGCAAACCCCCCTGGAAAATGTGTCAAATCGTGGTCGACTAACATGAAGCTATGAACTTACACGTGAAGAACAACGAAGTCACGAGTGCGAATGCATATACCCACTGTCTTCGCCCGAGCTGAGCTCCTGCAAAGGAGGTTGGGTACACTATGATAGTATACTGTGCAGAATGACACGAACGAACCTGTAACACCGGCTGGGGGAGGCATAGTAACGTCGTTGAAGGAGGAGGCTCAGTTTCTGGCCGTGAGAGAAGACCAAAGTTTATATTGCCCGAGCATTTTACTTTCGGGCAAAGGGTGAAGAGCCGTACGGTGGTGCTACCCGAAACACCTGGAGTTCCGACTGCAAAAATGGATCTGATGCATCAATTGGGGATAAGGTGTGGGGTGAATACGCGCGGGCAATGATCCTATGACCACCGTACCTCAGCGAGAGCTTCTTCGTAGCCGGTCCGTCTGCTGATTTCGACAGCTCCCTTCCGTGAACGGACGAGCGTGATCATCGGGCAAGGCAAGCCACAGGCGCCGACAGGATTATTTTTGGGAGCGGACCGGTGAGTCTGCCCTGAAATAACGGCTGATATACGTTAACATAATTGGCTCAATACATAGACTTTGTCGACCAGCATCTGCCAAGATATGGTTGTGTTGACATCTCCTCTGCAGTCTTGTCTGATCGTAAGGGATCACGTTCCATGCTTGTGTATCGTTGATACAACTAAATCGCACTCAAGGGCGGGTACGCGACGGCGAAAAGCCAGCACCCAAGTGAAGGCCGACGTAGGTGGAGGCTCCGAGTCGCGGCAGAATTTTGGAGATTGCCTTCTGAGGAGAAAAATCAATTGCCAGTATGTTTTTATCCCACCTGAGTTCAAGATCTATGCATGCGAGAGTCATCCGTAGACAGCCAGCCCAGCCAACATTGATGGCAATGTTGAGTGGGTGGTCGACCCCGATACTCTCGACGAAGTCTCCAGCTCAAGACCTGAGCTGGGACTAGTCGTGCGTACAGATTATTCGGATGAAAATGCTTGGTTAGGGTTTGTGGAAAAGCTCCAGAGAGCAGAGGAGGAATTCACAGCGTCCACGGATGACGAGGGAATGGCAGAAGACGAGCCCGGCGGCAGCGCAGGGCCCGCAGATGAAGATACTGAGGATAACGAAGACGACGACGACGACGACGACGAGGATCCATCCCAGCCGATCTTCCATATCATTAACCCCTCTTCACCAGAAGAACGAGCTGTGCTGACGAACATATCCAATCTTACTGCCCTCCGCCTCTTCACTGATATCGACATTCGACCAGCACCTGCTCCCCCCACCGGGACTGGGCGTGTCAACCCTCCCAATCGACTGGTCGATCGCGATGGCTGGCAAGAAATATACACCGGGAAATATGTCTGGATATACGATAGCAAGTCGAACACCGATCAATGCGTTCGCCTGGTCAGTCACACTGGAGACATGTATGGTACTGCAACGTGAGTTGTAGTTGCACCCTGGGAGCTATCTGGGGCTGACACCACATTGTAGAGGTGACAGCTGGCGCGCACGCGTATCACATATTTGCGAGTTGCAAGTCAACATCTTCACTGGCGCTATGAAGATCGATTTTGGAGGATTTGATCGTTGGGATTATAACGAACGCCAACGCAACTTGCGCGAAGCAGAAGGGAGTTGACGTGGTTGTGACAGAGTATGCGAAAGTACGACATCAAGTGGGAATCAAGGCGACAAGCGTACCTTCGTGTAATATCGCAAGCAATTGGCTCTGGGAATCAAACAATGATGGAAAGTGAAATGTTTTGGGATGCCGGCAGCTATGATAGAGATGATACATCGGAAAACCTCCCCGAGCCCTCTCGCTACATCACTCCTCGCAGATTTTTTAAGAGGTGACGGTCCAGACGCGAACGAGGTTATCAGTGAAACCACCGAACAGCGTCTGACCATCCGCTGACCATGCAATGGACACACACTCAGGCTCCCGCGAGTTGACACCAACATCAACAAAGCTGGGCTTGAGCTCATCAACAATCGACCTTTAATCAGGAAACTATCAGATTGGGCGATATGTGCACACAATATTGGTACGAACTTGCTCTCCAAGTCAAAGATTTTAACACAACTTGCGGTGGCCGCACACAGCCAGTAACGGTTGGGCGAGAAGACGAGTGCGTTGACAACGTCACCAGCCTCGAGCGAGTAGAGGTGCTTGCCCTCATTCAGATCCCAGAGCATGGTGATTCCGTCCTTGCCACCGGATGCGGCCAAGGAACCATCAGGGGAGACAGAGATGGTGTTGATGTAGCCGGTGTGGCCATAGTGGTTGGTCTTCAACTTGAACTTGGAGAGTTCCCAGACCTGACAGAAGCGTCAGAATCTCACAGAAGCGCAAGGTTACAAGACAATGGCAGCCTTTGTGTTCTCATCGGGTTCAGGCCCGACGGCACTCGGGCTCGCATCGAAAAAGTCTGATCTCACCTTAACAACTTTGTCCCAACCACAAGATACGATGACGGGGTTCGACACATTGGGGCTGAAGCGGACACATGATACCCTAACAAGCCATATATAAGAGGCAGGAGCATTGTGAGCGCGCATATCACGCACCACTCCGTGTGGCCATCATCCTTGATGTCGTACTTGCACTCGCCAAGAGTGTTCCATAGCTTAATGGTCCTGTCACGCGAACCGGAAACGATCTGCCTGTTATCGGCGCTGAAGGAAACGGAAAGGACATCGGAGGTGTGACCAACGAATCGGCGAGTGGTCTGGCCGGTGTTGAGATCCCACAAACGCAGAGTGTGGTCCCAGGATGAGGAGAGAGCGAACTGGCCATCGGAGGAAATGACGATGTCAGAAACGAAGTGGTTGTGGCCCTGGAGGATTCGTTTTGGGTATCCATATGAATCTTCGTCACGGGTGAGTTGCCAGACAATTATGGTCTTGTCTGATCGTCCGTCAAAATCAGCACTGAAGTGTTTTATCTAATGAAAATATCAGTACCTCGGGAGGCGGTCAAAATCATGTCTGGGTTCTCCGAAGAGGTGGCGATCGCGGTGACCCAACCCTTGTGGCCGGGTAGGGAGCCAAGGAAACGCAACGATTCGGCCATTGTTCGTAAGGTAGCTGGACGTCGGGAGGTTCTCAACTCTCGTCCTCGCGAGTTGCAGTGGCGTGACGTGACAGCCACTGTGACTCGACTGCACAGTTCCCGGGTGAAGCCGAGGAAGCTGATATATAACGTGCGTCGCCCTTCTTTTGCATGCAACGTTTCCGGTGGGACAACACGGGCGCTGACATGTGGCATTCGGAATGGTGAGTACCTCTGCAACATCTGAACGTCTTATTTTTTGCCTCGTTATAATGATGTTATATCTTAATATTTGCTACTTCAGAGGGTTCGCCCTATGAGACTAATTTTCCACCAAGATCTCTGAATTTTCATCAGTTTGCATCTGGTTTGTACGCCAATCTAACTAACGCCCTTACTTGCAGGGCACATCGCCATTTTTAACTCCCTTCTGCGTCTCTTCGGGTTGATTTCCTCGTAGATCCACTATCTTAGACATGTTTTCTTCACGTGTATATTTCTAAACAATGCTACCCCACCAACGGCTACACTCTTAGTAGACTGTCTTGACTCTAAGAACATGCACGGAGGTGTTCCCGTGTAAAGCTTGTGCTGTCCAACGGCATGTCTATGGCGGACAAGACGTGACGCGCCTTATCTCTGGAGAAGACGCGCTTGTGGTCATGCCTTTTGAGCTTTCTAGTTTCGACAGGTTTAGATCGCGATAAGCATCCTCCAGCCAGCGTGTCTCCAGCGCAGCAGCGCGCGGCATTGCTGCTGAAACAGTGGAAGTTGTGGTTAGCATCGGCATGGAAGGCAGAGCGAAGATCCCCGTCATCAGTAAGTCCTACTGATGTCAATAGGCGCGCCGACACAGCTGATCCAGTCGTCTTACCACAGTTGATACCGACCCCGGTGTGGATGATGTGATTGCCATGTTCGTGACCTATCTATTCACATCTGGTCTGATCCTGAAATCAGTGCTCTAGCTTACTTGCGCTCGCGTCACCAGAGCTCGAGATTCTTGCAATAATTGTTACCTTCGGTAAGTGTACATCAACCCGTCTGCTGGAGTTTACTGATAACATGTCGAATCATATCATGACTATCAGGCAACACAGATGTCTCGTCTACATAGTGAGGCTGATGTTATGCCATTCAGAGGTCATACTGACGCCCTCGTGTCTCGTAGTACCAATATCTATAAGGTTTATCAGGCTATATCTCGTCATCTAGAGCTTCATCCCGAGGACGAGGCTCGGTTTCCCAACTTCGCGCCAACTTTCAGACCCATTCTCGCCGTCGGTCCAAGCGGACCTTTGGAAGGAGGTCTTCACTACGCGCAGTATTTTCACGGAAAGTAAGTCGTCATTCCCACACGGCCCTTCCTCTTGTCACGCAGGTTTCCAGGGATGGTCTAGGTAATATTATGGAGCGACATCCAGATTTGAATGTAACAACTGGGGACCCTGCCTTTGATCGTAATTTTGTTACCACCCAGAAATCGGGTGTTGAAGTTGCCTTGGAACTCATACAGGCACGGCCGGAAAGGAGTGTCACATACGTTGCTCTGGGTCCCCTTACCAATCTCGCGCAGCTCATGAGAGACCATGGGCAAGTAGTGAGAGACAGGATAGGACGCGTGATCTCCATGGGAGGCGCCGTTGACGTTCCAGGCAACACATCCCCTGTCGCAGAATGTGTGTTGCTTTGCTCATCAGGAATGGGTGTATACTGATCACTCCTGCAGTTAATTTCTTCGCAGATCCATTTGCGGTCAAAGAACTTCTTATGCCGGCCGAGCCAGGGCTGGGACTACCACTGGAGAGGTTTATCCTCCTTCCGCTGGACATCACGACTCCTCACGAACTCTCATTCAAATATTACACGCAGAAGGTCGACTCCCAGTTCAACTGCTCTGCGAATCCCTCTCAAGCAAGAGGGAAAGCACCTCTATGTCATTTTACTAGCTCGTTCCTTGAGCGGACTAGAGAGATTATGAATGAGTTCGGGAAAGATGCGATGGAACTGCATGACATCGTGGCCATATGGTGCGCCATTGAAAACCCACCTGAAGGCCCCGGTAAAACGACCGACTTGCCAAAGATGGCCCATGGATGGGCCGTCACCGGCAGGACTTTCGATATTGAAAGGTACGCACGCTCAACTGCAACACGGTACCCTTCACTGAGGAGGGTACTCAGAGAGGGTGAAATTACACGCGGCATGCTTGTGGTTGACAGGAGGGATGACGGTAAAACCTATGTGTTGGGGGCGAACCGCGCCGAGGTCCAGGCTGAATTGGATCAACATGCCATGGCGTATCAGGGCTTCGAACCCACTGCAGTTCCTGCACAGGTCATGATCGAACGTCCGACGACCCCGAAAGACCCATCGGATATCAGCTACCCCCGACCCAGTTCGGCCGTTCCCTGCGTGGTCACGACTCCAGGGCCGGATGTCCTCTTGCAGACTTTGATGGAAAGGGTCTGGGGAATTAATTAGTTGGTTGCATGGTTGGGGCCCAGTCTCCTCATCCACGTTTACGTTGCAAACATGACAGAACAACGCACGTTTCATGTCCTCATAGTGAGGCGGACTTGCACATGTGTGCTTAGTGGGCGCTCCCTCCTACCTTTCCCATCATTGTACCGCCGTCTCGTCGTCTCTCTGAGCAACCTGACGCTGTAAAATAAGGGGTAGTTGGGCGGGGATGGCCTGCACTTTGAACTGCATCACTTCACCAAGAATTAATACTCCCGCGACGGGCGACAGACTGCGACAGACCTGTCGCCTAATTCCGTATCACCGACCGAGGTCGAGTCATTTAAGTTGCCTGAGTAAGCCAGCATATCCTTCGGACAGATTGCGTCACTGCCCGAGATTTTTTTTCTACAAGTACATCGAGAATGATTGCACGAGTGGGAAATTCGACATAAACGCCCACCAGCTTCAAATTGAGGCCAATTTACATGAGATAGCTCACAAAGTCATGGTGAGAGGGCGCAAACGAGATCTCACGATTCCTCCGACGAGGGCTCTGACACAGCAACGCGACTATCGTGCCCGCAAAGCCCAGTATATATACGATCTGGAAGAGCGATGTCGGAAGGCGGAAGAGGAGAACGTCCAGTTGCGACAAGAGCTAGCGGAAGCGCGCGCTAGTCTTCCTGGGGTGCCTTCTCCCGAGCTTGTGAGTCGTCGTCGATGGTCGATGATATCTATGCCACTGCCATCACAAGCTCGGGGCTAATGTTCCCGCCGCAGACACAGGCCTCATCGGAGTTGTTAAGTCACTTGGCTGCTGCTTCTGCGTCCATAGCACGCTTTCAACAGGTAGCCTATCCGCACTCAGCTCACACTGGGTCTGTGTCTCCGCGAAGGCGGTCAGCCCCGCCGCCGCTCCAGCCATCGACGTCTTCGGTCTCTATGACTTCACACCAACGCGGGCTGCGACCAGCTTTCTTTTCATTCCCGGCACCATCTCCCCCGCAGACGTCTCCGTGCACTCCGTTCCCCCCCCAGGAAAGTCGAGAGGCCTCTCTATCGCACCTTCGTGTCAATAATCGAGTAGTAGGGGTGAGAGCAGCGGACCCGCCTATTCTCCAACCAGCCACATGCTCAAGCCCGACTCCTAGTTTTGGATCAGAGTGCTGTGGGGGTCTTGTTGACTGTACAGGCCTGGTTGAAGAGGAAGAGGAAGAACCCGAGAGTCACCCCCCTAGTCCCATAGCACGGACGTCTAGGCTACGCTTCAGTGATGCCCACGGGTGATACGATCGTGATAGCTTAACAATGGTACAGTATCCAACAGTTCAGCACTCGTCGACGCCAGTCCTTCTTTGAAGATATTACGACTACAATATGCATTTGTTCTGTATCCTTAGGGCATGTGATAATACCAGATGTCATGACCATGCCTGCATTCGAGGATTTCGTCCTGGCTTTCGAACGAGGTCAGTACCACATCCCCGAAGTTGCCTCTGTCCCGTTCAGAGATTGGCTCCTGACCCAAAATGGCAATCAACGACGATTCCGCCCAGGAAAGGAGGGGCGATCCTCGATACGCGTCCCGGCGATATAGGTCATGTCTATCGAAAGTAGACGAATATGCTCACGGAGTACCCTGGGGTCAGCGATTGGTCCCCGCCAAACGCACGCATCAATGACGTCGGTCGGCAGTTGGTACAAATAAATCCCTTACCTTGCAGGAATTGGCATGCTCCGTTTTCCCCTCAGAAGACTGTTCACTTTCCCAACCATGAATACCGCTCAAAAAGCAATGAACACACTGGCAGGAAATGGGGGCTTTCAACAAACAGACGTTGCAGATCTGCAAGGCAGGGTATGTGTCTCATGCGATCATAGTCCAATATTCCGACCAATTAAGCCCCTTTAGACTGTCCTTGTGACAGGAGCCACAGTTGGCATCGGTTTTGAGGTCGCTCGCGCGTTCGCAGAGTCTCGCGCTCGTGTGCTCCTTCTATCCCGCAAAACAGAACATGGGGACGACGCGATTGCCGAAATCAAAAGATCTGTATCTGAAGCTGCAGACGTCCACTTCATTGAGTGCGACCTTGGAAATCTAGCCAAGGTCAGAGAAGTCGGGGATAGGATCAGAGAGGGGGAAGAGAGACTAGACATCGTACGTGTCACTGGTCGGAACATCCTATTCCCGAGTTGGCTGTTGATCCCTCACACAGGTCGTGGCCGACGCCGGTGTTGGAGTTAACAAGTTCGACGTGTCCAGCGATAACATTGATCGTCACTTCGCGGTCAATCACCTAGGCCACTTCCTGCTCATTAACCGCGTTCTCCCCTTGATTCGCAAAACTTCTAAACTTCCTTCAACCCCACCTCCGCGTATCGTCGCTATTTCTTCAGAGCTCCACCGGCAGGCTCCTTCCTCGGTGCAGTTCGCCTCAGAGGAAGAAGTCACTGAAGTGGGTTCGAATGACCTCAGCGCCGTATCGCTTTACGCGCGATCGAAGCTCGCGAACATTCTTTTCACCAAATACACCCTTGTCGAACGAGCGATTCGCCCATCAGGTGATCGCATCTTTGCACTCGCTACACACCCCGGCGCCGTACACACCGGGCAGCAGGACCAGTTCAAGGAAGCGTACGGGAAAGTATTCGGCACTCTCGCGAAGGCGGTCGTAGTACCTTTCATGAGGAACCCTGAGCAAGGTAGCCTCAGTACATTGTGGGCTGCGACCAGTGAGGATGTGGAGAAGAATAGCTGGCAGGGATGTTATTTCACCGATCCAGGCCAGCTTGGCAAGGAGACTGCGCAGGCGGATGACGAGCAGCTTGGGAAGAATCTACACGAGTTAAGTGAGCAGTTAGTTAGGGAGAAGATTGGGAAAGATGGTTTGTTGGCGTGGTATTAGAGATCTCGCCTTACTCTTCGTCGATTCATCCTGTAGCACGTACAACAAGCAGACAGACACATCGTTGTAAGTTAGATAGCATGAGAAAGAGTAATTATACACTCTCTGAACCGAATGCGATCGCTAGCACCGCCACATTGACAGGTTCACTGTTGCTTCCAACTCTCGAGTCCTACCTTCAAAACTGGAGGCTTCTTGCTGATACCAGTTGCGTTTCCATATTATAAACTGCCCCTCCATTAACATCGAAGCATTGCACAGACGTGAGCTTGGAAGCAAAGCTCGATGCTCCGGGAGCGATTCAAGGCCGTTCTCCTTACATATCATCCCCAGTCGAACTAGCACCATGCCTGTAATAGAGAGCCTGCCTCTGACTACCATGTCCCAGCCAAACGGACTGGAGACGTCTGAATCCATGATGGACCTTGGTACTCACCCGCGAACGATATTCATGGCAGAAGATGACGACCCTCAATGCGTTCTCGACGACTACGACGCTGAGCCCAGTGTTCCTCGCCTGGTGAACGCGATCGATGCATGGTTATACTTCCTGCTAGGATGTACATTCCTGTTGTCATGGACCGGTATGCCTTGAACCCAGTCACTTTGTGTCCATCAGTTTAACAAATAGGTCTGCAGTGCTGATCACCGCACTATCTTTCTTTTTGTCGCGACTCGCCGGGTCTCCGCTAAGAGCTACATTGGGTTCATACATGTCCATGGCAATCACCGCATCTGGCCTTGCCTTTATGGCCCACGCGACCGCCACTTCCAAGCAGGTGGGCTTGCCACCTTCTTACGACGTGGATATGCTAACCGGATAATCCCAGTGGTCATCTTTTCGTCGAATTCTCATCTCCACAGGCTGGCTCTCCTTGCTTATGTTTCTCTTCTTTCTCAGCACGTTCATTCACGTGCCTCCCTCGTGGTTCTTTGCCTTCATCATCGTAAATGGGATCATGCAGGCTGGTTGGGCATCCCACCTAGGTACAGCTGTCTACGCCGAAGCCGCTTTGCTTGGGTCGCATTGCGTGCAGGCCCTGATGACTGGTCAGGCCGCTGTGGCTGTAATTGTCAGTGCAGTACAGCTCATAAGCGCAGTGGGCTCCATTTGGGGTGCTTCTCGTCAACCCACAGCCTCGGAAGTCTCAGATGGTATCGCAGAAGAGCGTGCCGCTCGTGTACTATTCGGCGTGTCGACTGCAGTCATGGTTGCGACCATGGTGGTTTATGCGTGGTCTAAAACCTTGCCATCGCACGAGTTGAGGACGGGGAGAATGGAACAACAGCGCCGAAGCCGCGACGCAGAGGAGCTGCGAGGGCTTATTTCCGCCGGACCTGCCATTATTACATTACCAGATACCAAAATACAGATATTGCGCGTGTTCAAGGCAAATCTCGTCTATGAGATCTCAGGCGCATACGTGTATGTTATTACCTTGGTGCGTACCGAAAATGCTTGCGTTCGTCTCATTTCTTACCTCCAGATCACGCAGGCTGTCTTTCCACCCATCACGGTCTCGATACTATCCACCAACCCCAACATGCATCCCCTGCTATTCAGTGCCATTCACTTCCTGGTCTTCAGTGTTGGCGACTTACTGGGACGACACCTTTGCTCCTATCCCCGCTGGATGATATGGTCGGAACGTCGTGTGCTAACCATAGCCATACTTCGAACGTTATTTATCCCCCTCTTTCTCATGTGCAACGTCCAACGATCGGCAACGGCACCCCCTACGACGGCCATTATCACCTCTGATTTCCTTTTCATGCTCATCCTGGGCGTATTTGGAGTCTCGAACGGCTACGTTTCCACTATGTCGATGCTGGGTGCGTCATCTTTGGAGCATAATGCAAAGTTGAAGGGTCGGCAGGAGGACGTGGATGTTGCGGCTACCGTGGCGAATTTCTGCGTCAATGTGGGGCTGACATTGGGTAGTATTGCCAGCTTTGCGGTGAGGGGCGCGATTTGTGACTGTAATCCCTTCGTAGAATAGATAATATATAGAGGAGACGCCCATGTCCTAGCATGCTGTGGATTCCGGGGACACCGAGCGCTTCGGAGGGCGTGTATCCTTCCGGTGTTCACGCGTTCATGGCCAGCGTCTGCGGGAGGGGGTTCACTCTTGAATGGCTGTGTCCTGCCCATCCACATGTGGTTCCGAACGCCTTCGCTGGCCCATCCCCGTCACTCACATCCTCTCGTATCATGTCGACGTCAATGAGCTCGATCAAGTCTTTAGTCGCACGGCCTGCACCTCACCTTTTCGCCTCGCTCGCAAAGTAACACGTACATCTTTGAGTGGGACAGAAGAGTCCGCACTAGTAGTACTGTGATTTAATGCTAGTCACCAATAAACGTCAGCACAAATTTCCAACGATTCACAACGACAACAATGTACCGTAGATGTGTCCCGTTAACGCTCCGACATTCGATGCTGACTGATCAGGAGGTCTTCAAGTACGAAATGGGAGCCATGTCATCAAAGATGTTCCTCTATCGATGCTTTCCACTTGTTTTCATTACCGAGCTTAACTTCTTTAGATCTCATTTGTGAGTGATGTTGATGGGTTATACGTCTACAACAACATTCATTCAGGTGGACACCAGATATGCTACATTGGTTTGTGGTACACTCGCCAGTTAAAATCTAAACACGGGATGACAGTAGGCATAGTGAAAGCAGGATGGGTATAGGTCGACGCGAGGGTCGCAGAGCCAACAAAGCGTTTACCTGGATTGGAGGAGACTACTGGTTCTGAATATCGTATGGATGCCGGACCAACTCGTCGTACAGATCAGCGGGAAGGTCACGGACAAGTGTGACAGCGATGCCAATGACTGGGAGAGCCTCGAGTGGAGGGAAAGTGCGAAGTAGACGCATGGGACTGCGTACAACACCAGTCAGCTGCCAACGGTTGGGCAACCGCGAAGAATCTCTCCTCACCTCGATGAGCTCATTACCTCGTCTCGCATCAATAGGAGCTGTGCGATCACGCATAAAACGTTCAGATGCACCCCAAAGGCGAGGAGGAAGTCCCATAGTTGCAAAACTTGGTCTAGAGGAGGGGTGCACGCGCATAAGGTGAGAACAGCTGGAGGGATGGATCTATTAGTCACGTGTAAGACATTAAAGGAGGGAGCTGCACGGACATGGGAATGCGTAAATTTCTGCTGATAGGTTCTTCATCCGCAAGTGTGCAAAGAGCTCAGGATCGACAATCTTCAGGCAACGGTCTAGTAGCTGGGAACAAGACAAAGCTCGACCTCGGCGTCTTGCGGAGAGACATGATAAAATATCATACCTTGAGTCCTCGATGCACGCCTTCTAGCGTAGGTTGCACATAAAGGGGACACGACTCCTCGATAAACTTCGCGAAACAAAAGAATGCCTCTAGCTCTGAGGGCATGGTGTACAAAAACGGGGCAGCCAGGACATTCATTCCCTGGACATAAGTGAAACCAAGTTGCTGAGTCTCTTGTCGATCTGATACCGCCAGGTTAGCACGTTTAGCCGGCAGAGTACAATATGCAGTGCGGACCATGATTTCGCCACACGAATGCGTCCAGGAGACGCACAAGCATGTCCTCGCGTACACGTTCCTTGAATCCACGATCCGTAGCAAGTGTTCTAAATAATCTCGCTCGGCACCATGGCAAGGGTTAGGGAAATGCGGAGAATACCTGAAGGTGTCGTTCCTGATTTTCTCCCGAACTTCGCAAGGTCCCCGAGATACATATTGCAAAAAAGTCGCCGCGGACAAATCTTCGACGCGAAGAAGTATTTTCCATATCCGAGGGCGAAGCGTAGGGTCCTATTTGCACGAAAACCGACAGCAGTTAGTCCCGACGATAGATACATTGTGTGGCATCGAAAGACGAACCGCAGCTGAGGGTATTCCCTCCACCAATATCATCCGCCTCAGCTTCTTCGTTCCATCGTCGATATCTCCCGACCGCTTTGACTTTGAGGCTTTAGGCTGGCTGAGGATTTTATTGAAAGAATGTGCGGTTGCTGCCGCAGACTGAGAGGAGGCCATAGAAGTTCATCTGCCATGTGGCGCTGCAACTCTTTCCCTTCGCGTTTAGGCGCTTGAGGCTCAGCCAGCAACCATGGAAGTCCCATTTCTCTCGTCCGGTGCTATGAGTCGATCCCACTATGCCCTGGTGCGCAAGGTGGAAACAGCGCAGTCCTCGCAGGCCGCAGACTCTGTGTTACTCCATGAAATCGAATCTATCCGAGGCCGCCTTCTGCACCCTCGACTGCCTCTCGTTCGTAAACCGGTCCAGGCTTGTTTCCGTGAAATATATAACGCTTTGCTATGCAGAAACAGTGCAAGGAGGAGCTGATCCTGATATTATACTGCGCCATGACTTTGATGCACGCATCATTGGGAGATTTGACGTTCGCCCTACCGCACGCCGTGCACTTGGCCGAGGTCGGACAGACTGTGCAGGACAAGAGGATTGGTACGTTGTGCATAGTCGTGGTCTACCGCGCATCGGTCTTATATGCGGCAAGGGTATTTATTCTGCTCTGAAATGATGCCCCCGAATCACGAACTCCAGCTTATGCTTGTCAACACACTTCGGAAGGTCAGTCGACACCTTCACGTTTTTGTCTTGTTGATGCTTTTCACAGGATCTAGAGAGCACTCATATTCCGCGTGTCTGTCTCGCTCTTGACGCGCTCATCCAATCTTCTACTGAGGACGTTATACCCGCTATTCAATCACGTTTGCACGATCTTCTATCACATAACTCGTCAGTAGGTATTCCTCCGACTCTCTGTCCATCTCGTTCCAATGCTTCCCACCTTTTTTAAAATAGGATTCACGTGCGCCGTCGCGCTCTGCTAGCCTTTCGTTCCTTGTCGCGTCATGATCCCGAGATACTTTCGAGAATAGAAGGGAAGGCACTGAAGCGCGTGAAGGACCCGGAACCATCGGTTTCTCATGCTGCACTCGTGTTATCTACGAAGGTGACCGATAACCTTTCCGGACACACGCGTAAGCTTAGCTTCTGCCTCTAGTTGCCGAATAGCTGTAGCGCTGCGGTGAACAACCTCCTGGTTTCCACATGGGCTTCGGGTCAGAGTAAATCCAAGCGGCGGACATTACTTCATATCCTGCAAGCGCTTCGTGTGCACAAGTGAGTTCTGGCGTGTGGATTGTGTCGCCGCTTTCTCATCTATTTCCAGGCCGTCTGTAAACAGTGGTCCCATCATTCTTGAGATCATCAAGGATGCTTCAGATCCTCCTGTACGCTGTGAGCGCAGTGGCCATCTTGTGTTGCACGATACTCATCCCTTGCAGCTCTGCTTCGTGAAGCCTTTCTGGTTCTCTCGTCCATTCCAGCCGAAACCCTACGCCGGTTGCAAGCGGATAGACTTGTATCACCTGTCGCTTCCATTCGTACCCTGTTGACCTCGAATGACCCAGACGATCAATACCTTTTCATATTCTGCGTCAGTTGCGTTGACCCCAGCTTATGGGCCGGTACTCTTCCCAATACGGTGGCTGTCTTGGAAGAGTGGGAGGTCGAACAGGTGATGAGGCTGTTAAACTCGCCCGACGGTCTCATTCGAAAGATCGTACGTCGCATGCGAGGCTGTTAATGCCCGTAAACGGCTGACCCTTCACAACTAGACGCTCAAAGTCCTCCGTGGTGTCGACCCCAGTATAATTGGGTCATACTACTCCCAGATGCTCCAGAACATCCCTCCCGCGATGTCTGCCAGGGACAAGAACGAGTACGTATCACGACTGCTGGAAATCGGCGAGATGCAGTCCGAAGATGATTGTGAGGTCTATGCGACTCACCTGAAAGATCTCTTCGCCACCGTGGAGGGGGAAAGCCAAGGTCGACCGGAAGACATGCCTGTTCTAGAGAACAGCATCGAGCGAATACTTGTATGCATCCGAGAGTGTGCGTGCTATACACCTCCCCACTGTCGGAAGTCACTGATTCGCGTAAAGTGGAGATCTCTTCCCGTATAGCATGCGTTACCATGTTGATCGTTCCTGTCACCGAGGTCGATGTGCGCATCGGGCCGACCCTCATGGTCGTGGTCGCTGCGATGGCATGCGAGTATTGCGGCAAGATCTCGGTGTCACCACCGGACGTCCTTCGCGGGATGGCAGGTAGGCTATCCTCTTACGCAGGTGAGTGGGCTATTAAGGAATGCATGTTCGGGGACTAACACTGTCAACTATCTCAGCTACGGTACAGGACGCATGTCTATTGTCCATGTTGAGAGTTTCAGCTGAATGTAACGAGGTGTCACCGGATGTTGTGGACCTCGTTACCAAATTATCGCAGTTCTCGGGACGGCATATCCGACGAGTGAGCATGAATGCCCCGTTTCTCTGCCGAGACTGATCAAACGATCTGCCATTTTCAGCGTTGCGAACAGTTTATCACCGTTTCCAGCCAACGGCGTGTTCTTGCGGACCTCGTCTCCCATGCTCCGTCATCAACCGTAAGGAATTAGACTACACCTACTTTCAAGATCCTAACCCAATCCGGAACAGCTCCCAGATTTCCTGGCCGCCCTAACTAATTATCAGTCGGGTATCGCAGGGGGGTCATCGCAACCAGGCTCTCCTCGGGTATCTCACACAACTTCGCCCGCACTCTCACCTCCCCGTTCCGCTGCATCGCCGAGCAAGCTTCGATACGATGCCTATGCTTCCCCTCAGCCGGTTCCCAGCCTGAGACATCTTACGAGCCCGCGTAATCGTCCTAGTAGTTCACGATCGATGATTTCAAGTCCAGGAAGTAGGAGTCGTAGTTTATCGCAGGCTAGTGATGGGCGGCCTTCGTTGGATGAACTGACGAGGACTGTTACACCCGGTGAACTGACATTGGCTGCCGCACATGGCTCACTTGCAGGAATATCGGAGGTGAGCCCCGTCTTGGGTAGTTGCGTCGGTCGCGCTGATGGGTGCTAGGGCTCTGCCATGGTTGGTGATAGCTCTGAAACCAAGGATCTAGTGCGCTTTCACTCGAGTCGCGTGGATGCTGAGATGACTAACGAGATATCTAGGCATCCCGAGTGGACTTAATCACACTCGATTCGCCTTTCTTAGCCGATCCGGATGCACCCCCTCATGCCGAGCCCGTGTTTGAAGATGCTTGGGATGCGATGGAGAGGTCCAATCTTCGAGGGTGGTGTGAGGCATCGATGGACTCTATTGTACGCCTGCTTCAGGGTCTGCAACACCGGCTGGTGGTGATCGCGGTAGACCAACCCCCTTTTGAAGGTGGGGTCCTTGTGACTCGTTCATTTGACCTGGGCTGACGTCGTTGCTATTTTTGCAGGGGAGCTAAAGGTTCTTGTTCAGGGTGACTCGGATCGTAGCGCTGCGCTCCGCCTCCGAGAGAGCGACGAGGAGAGTTGTTTATGGAGACTTCGCTGCGAAGACATGGAGCTCCGTACGACGATCAAGAGGCTTCTGGAGGGTATCTGATAGGAACCCGGGCCATGCGAGATCGGCAGATGTAGGATGGATGGATGTGGGTAGGCGGATTATCTGATGGCAGATTTAGAAGCGTGCGGGGTAGTCTGAGTCAATGTAATAGAACGACCTTGTGAGCCTTGTGAGGCAGCTGCCACAGGCACTTGGCTTGACGTGGGACCAGTAGCCATTGGCCCGCTCATGACGCCGGCCGTGGGAAGATTACCGGTAGTGGGATATAACGGAGCCGCTGATTGAGTCTCTTGAAAATTTCGACAAGGGATCTTTTTCCTTTCTCCTCGCGCGACGAATAAATCCTCAAAGGACGTTCCACGTACACAAATCTATGGTTTTGCCTTCGCCATTGGAGTGCGTTTCCAGGCTTTCATTTCCCAGTTATCCATGCTGACTTTTAACGTTTTCGGTCTGGGGTCTGCCAGCACACCGCACCTGCTTCACACCATTCTCTTTGGACTCGCAGCTTTCCTCGTTGACACTGACCGTCCTCCTTAGGGCCCGCTGAGCTGTTGTCTATCAGACTATTGCCTCTTGTCTTCTCGCCGCTGCCTAATGGGATAAATTCGCTGCATACTACGGAACCAGGTTGCTAACTCTGGAACCACCACATAGACTTTTAGAAGAAACATCCAGCAAAGAAAAACAAATTCTAACAACTCAGTCGCTCGCTCTCTGACCATATACATACCCACCTATACCACCAACAATGATCCACGCACTCAAGCACCCTTCCCTCTTCCGCCCGACTAGCCGCCCGACCTCACCGGCCCCAGCTCCACTCACTCGTAACGACGCGAGCACAGCTATGGAGCGCTCCCGTCCGCTCAACAAGTTGTCTTTCAGCACCTTCAGACGCCCGTCGCCAATGACTCCGTCAGCACCCCCTGCACCAGCCCCAGTCTTGCTTGTGCAAGATGGGTCTTACTTAGAGGCACTCAGTCTTAAGCTGAGCGATGCTGTCTCCAAGGCTCTGGCCCAACCGGCGGGACCAGCCGCTGCGAACGAGCACGTGGGCGGAAAGCGCCCTATTCCCTCTGGTCGTGGGCGCGCCCTTGGCACTCTCATTATATCGTGAGTATTTCTTTTCCGGTGTGTAGACATCTGATAAGAGCCACGCTATTTTTCTTTTATAGCGAGCTGAAAGCTACACGCGAGAACCCTCACTTGCACAGAGCTATTATTCGCTCACTGCACCGCCCTCTGTCGGTTTTGCTTAGCAACCTGTCTGCTCTTCTATTGCCTCTTATCTCATCTCCCGCGTTCCTCTCCCCACCTGCTCCCAGTGTTCAAGCTCCGACGCCTAACGCAACCCAGCTCCATGCTTTAGCTATTGCCACATTTGCTGGGGAGCTTCTCTTGAGCTTCGATGAAATCAGGTTGGGAGTGGATAGTGATGCAAGGGGTGACGGGTTAAAAGCCATCCGTGAAGGCCTTGTGTCCCTTGTCGGCAGAGTGGCTAATCCATTAATAGCTGGCGTCAAGGCTGAACTCATGCCTCTCATAGAGGCTCTCGAGAAACCCGTCAGCGTCACGGTCCCGAAGGCATCTAAATCAGGGCCTGTTCTCCACCCGTCGATCACCTCGTTGCAGGCTTTGATGCCGATTTACGCTCGGGCAATGGGGCGTTACACTTTATCGCTTCCATCTCAAACAACCCTCGCTACCTTCTTGATCTCGGTCATATGGCGAGCCCTTGTAGCGCTTTCTCACCGGCCTCGTGCTCCACCTTCGCCACCGACCTCACCTCCTAGCTCTCCTTTGCTTGCACCAGTGATGTCAAGGAGACAACGTGCGTCTTCAGGGAATACTGTTTCTGGGGGTACACCTCCCATTACGCCTCCCTCTTTGCGCTTCGGTATCAAGCTTCCCCCCTCTCGTCCCCCTTCGCCTCCTAGCGTAACCGTATCCTCGACGCCAGCTGCTGACGCCATGGCGCTTTATGACCTTCTTCTTCTCATGCCCCGACCCGCCCTCGACAACGATGCGACCCGGGTAGCACGGGAAGCTGTAGATGAAGCCTATGCTGACCTGAAGGCGCTTGCTATCTTGCTAGAGAGCGCCGACAGTCCACTGTTCAAATTGAACAAGTCGCCGGAGCAGCTTTTGGAAGATCTCGATGCTCTTTCGGCGGATCTACCTACCCTCATTGCACTTCCGGTACTTCTCCGTAGTCATGTTTTCGGACCAGAGACCGGTGCTGGTCTAGCGCCTTCGGTGGCGGTGCTTCTTGACGTTCCTGAGAACGACTACAGAAGAGGGTGCTTAGCTGGTTTCGGCCGGGCAGAGGAATGCGCCAATGTTGTAGGCCAAGGTATCTTGGATGTTCTTCACGAGCAGGCGGATGGGGCAGCCACAAATTGCGTCACCAAGTGGCTGGAAGGTCGTGTCGGTGCCATTGAGCATTGACTGTATGGACCCCTTAGCGCCATCTTTATTATTGCTATCGGTATTGTTGTCGGCAACTTGAATCGGTCTCCATTATTTATGCTTACGTCGGGTATCGTATCATATTTCTGACTCTCACATCGTCATTGTTGTGCTGTCGCCCCGTTTTTCTTGCAGCGTTTCACCTTGGAATGAGCTCCTTCTGCTCAAGTCATCCCCATGTGTTGTATCTCTCATGTCTTTCCTGGATCGAAGGTGTTCAATTTTTTTTAGATAGACCAAATGGAATAATCGTCAAATCATATCCCCTCTCTTTTGAGAACTGAGACCGTTTCACGAAACACATTGATTGCCAGCGAATCTGCAGATCCTTGATCCCTTTCGTGTACGCCAGCAGAGCCAATGTGGCGTCATAAGTGAGCTGATCGGACAAGTTTGCTCCCCCGCCCGACGGCTGGCCGGTTCGAATTGAAAAGGTCTGGCGTCCCCCGCTATCTGAAACGATTCGCTGACCGGATATCTCTATACGTTTCCAGAAATAATGCATACCCTACACCAACCATGTATTGCTCCACTATGATTTGATTTCGCGGGCGTCTCAAAATCTCATCGTCCAGGCGGCCGGATGTCTGAGGTGCAATGAACTGGCCATTCAGCGATCATCGCGGCTGTATGACATATTGCAGCTACGCCTACTAAGGCTGATACAATTGCCGTGACCGTAGAGGACCGGAATGACGGATTGCATACGTACCCCTAGGAGCTAAGATCGTCCCCCTCCAGCAGTTTATAAGGGATCTGTGGACAGCGTAATCATCATTCCTCACTTTCTGCTCTCGAAAATGTGGACTTCTCTTCTATTGAGCCTCACCGCCTTGAGTGGCATCGTCCATAGCGCGCCCCCTCCTCCGCCCCCTCCTCCGGGAGGCGTGGATGTCAATGCGACGTCACCGCCACCTATTTACCATACGATGTCCGACTTCGACTTCCAGTCATTCGTAAGCGGCTCTCCTTTTTCCTTGCCCCCACTTGCTAACCATCGTACTCGCAGAACTTGGCTTTGAATCAGGAGTACATCGAGCTAGACCTCTTCCATTACGGCCTCGCGAAATTTTCGCCAGCGGAATTCGAGGAAGCAGGCCTCACTCCGGAGTACCAGTTCTTGATCGAGTACATGGCTGATCAGGAAGTGGGCCATGCCAAGCTGATTTCGGACATTATTTATCGTTGGTGACTTTACCTTGTCTCTAGGACAAGCAGCTCATAGGGTTCTCACAGCCAACGGCGCCAAGCAATGCCAGTATCAGTATCCGTTCAACACAGTTCGCGAGTTTATCGACTTTTGCCAGAAGGTGTGTAGCCTAATCCCGTCTACCTTATCCACCTCTAATTTTTTTCCCATTGTAGCTTACGCGCTGGGGGGAGTCTGGAGTTTATGGCTTCCTGCCTCACCTGGACAACCGCGCCCCTGCCGAGTTGCTCATCAACTCTATCACCACCGAGGCTCGTCAGCAGATGATTTTCAGGCAGTTCGAGGGATTGTTCCCGATGGCGGTATACTTCATTGCCGGCATTCCTCAAGCATGGGCGTGGACACTTCTCGCTCCGTACCTAGTGCATTGCCCCGCAGAAAACCCGCACATCGAATGGCAGAATTTTCCTGCGCTGGATATAGTGGTAGGAACTTTTCCTAAGTCTGCTATATGTTGCTTAACGCACGAGTCAGAACAATCCAAGCGGCATTAGAGAAGGCAGTCAAGCTGCCGTATCGACCAATGTTTCCGCTTTGTCTTACCCGGGAATGGAGGTCCAGTTCAAATGGGAAAATCCAGGCCAGACAGTTAGCTATGACGGGAAGTATACGACCACGACCAGTGCAGGGCCTCCGAAGGTAAATTTAGTCCCGGTCTGTTTCCAAACTTTCACTTATGCGAGGTGTACAGTATGCTCTTTGGGTGTCGCAGTTAAACTCCACTTACACACCGTTGTACGACATTAAGGACAATTGCGCCAGCACCAAGCAACCTGATGGCCGTGTCTTTGGCGATGGTACTGCCCCTATCTGGAACGACACAATGTAAGCATTATTTTTTCGGCGCACAATTTGGTATTTATCGCACGGATGTTAGGTTTATCGCGCTCACCGACGATAATCCGTATATCACGCCGTACAACCTGTCGTTGGTTAACCCACATATCGCCGCTGGGCCCGCTATCTATCAAGCTGGTTGAAGTAAGCCGTGGGCATTAGATTGTGCACTATCATGACCAGACTTTGAATGTTGTACACTTATCTCACCTCTCGTCGCTATTTGCTTTTTTTAATTAAGACACTATTTTGATTATGTATTTTGATGATTTTGATGAAGTTTGCTAGTGTCGCGGGCTGCTATTGTTCATCGCAATCTGCCTAAGACATTGATATCGTACATTGATCTTGCCCTCAAGTTGCCTACTTCTCAGCGACCAACTCCGCGTTGTCTGTCAAGATTTTGTTCAGCCCACTGCGGTGCAAGCAATTCTCGAACTTGAAACTCTTCGCAATGGTGTCAAGTTCTGCCTCGCTCTTTCCCCTGAAATGCTCTGCCCATTCCTTGACCAAATATTCAGCGACCAAAATGCTACGGGAGAGTCGTCCGACACGACTTTCCATCCTCCACACAGGGAAGGGGTAAAGCTCTTGGTTTTGAGGAGGGATCTCCTTCGCGATGTGATCAATAAGCGGCTGATAGATATGGCGGACGTGAGAATCGTCGGTTCCCCACGCATCGACAGCAAGGCGGTGCTTCTTGGCAAGGAAGTCTTTGAGAAGAGTCAAGTATGGGGTCTCTTGCGAGACGTAGACCATTCCCTGGAATCCGATGTCTTTGTACAACCAGATGGACCAGCTCAGGCGATCCTGGTAGCCATGTCAGTCAACTCACGGTGGGGAGTAATGTCGTTCGCACCTTATTATAGATGCTCAGCTGGTCTTGCAGGACTCTGTACCTTCGCTCATTGATAGCGTCCGTGGCAAGGCCGTCGTATTGAGCTCTGGCGTACACCGGACCCCATTCACCATTCCAAACGCACAAACCACGCTGGTCCATCCACTCTCTCTTCCTCTCGTAACTCCTCCTTAGCCGCCTCCGCTGCTCATCTGAGCTGACGTAGTCCTCTGGAGAAGCCGGGAAGCCGTATAGAGAATAGTCATGGATAGCATATGCTGTGTTGGTCCATCTCTTGTGGGAGTCACCGAAGTGCGAGAAGTCCGACGCAAATGTGTTTCCGTCAAAGAAGATGGCGTGCTCAGTGTCGATGGCACGAATGGCGTCGTGCACTTTGTCGTAGAATTTGATGACGGTCGTGTGTGTGGGGTCAGTTGGCTCGTTCAGAGGGTTATAACCGGCGATCCATTTATTGTTGACATAGTGCTTAGCGAGCTCCTCCCAGAGCCAAATGGTGCGGTCCTGGAAATCTTTGTGCAACCAGAAGTTGGCGATGTGGGTACCGGCATCAGAGTGCCAGTCTGTGTTCTGTCCACCGGGGGCTGTGTGGAGATCGAGGATCGTGTAGATACCGTGCTGGGCGCAAAGGTTGATGACCCGGTCAAGGTGCTTGAAGCCCTCTTTCTTGAGCACGCGAGGGTTCATGTCATCTGCGTACAACAAGTCAGGTACGAGAGTTTAGCTCAGGTCTGAACTTGGTGCACCTTCAAAATGCCTGTAGTTGAAAGGGAGACGGATGCAGTTTAGTCCGAGACTCTTGAAGAAGGCGGCATCCTTGTCCTCGAAGAAGTACTCCAGGAACTAGGAACAGCGTATGTGGTAGGCGATAACGCGAAACCGATAAGAACGAACGAGCTTACCTTGTCGAAGAAGAACTCGGACTTTGCGGGTCCGACAACCTCTGCGAGAGCTTCACGGATCTGATACTCACAGCCTGGGTATCCGGAGATGAAGTTCTCCATGCTACAGAGACACAGCGTCAGCTCTCGCAGGCGGTATTCCTTGATGGCGAAGGACTCACTTCATCCAGCCCCCCAGCCCTGCCCCTCTGAGGATGACCTCTTTGCCATCCCCGTCGACCAGCTTGGTTCCCGACACTTTGATGAAAGACGACATATCTTAGCGACTGCTGCGCTGCAGGGGATTGGATATCCAAAAGGACGATTCTCCATCAAAGACATGAGTCCTGTCGACCTTTAGTACAGAGGCGAAACTGAACGCGGACCGAAAACCATAATTCTCCGGTCATGAGGGTACTCAAGGTCTCTCAAGGTACATCCTTTAACCCCCGAAGTTTACCCGCCAAGCTATAGCGGGTACTTTGGCGCTTCAAGAATCTCTGGGGACTTATGACAGTGGAGACAGAACCGTTCGCTTCTTTCATTTTGCCTCGACTGCGTGCAAGTAGAAAAATCCACGTTTGTACATTCAATTCCAATTTCTGATTTGACGATCTACAAAACAAGTCCTGGTGAACAGCGTTAACGACAATGACCGAATCTAAATAGTATGTGGTGATGAAATGACCTTGGTGTTGTAGTCCGCAGGTATGACAGCTATAGGGACAAGATGAGGGGTATAGTGGTATACTGTGAGAGACGTCGTGAAGTGCGCAATGATAGTGGAACATATCGATCAAAATAGATACGGAAAGTGTCTGTATAGACGCAAACAGCAAGCGGGTCGTGTCGGATTCGTGAAAGGCACAGGCTGTCTTGACCACGCGACTTCCCTCGTGGATTCCCTCGTGGATTCGTTCCGCGGTAACCGAAGTTTCTCACCGGTCCAGAAATTTGTGAGGGTTTACCCTCTTTGGTATCCTAGCTCGTGAGTCTTCTTCCACCCCTGGAATCTCCCCGTTCTTCGCAAGGTGGTGCCAATAGAGCACGTCACCGGCCTTGAGTTTCCTCACAGGTGCTTCCCTCTGCTCGATAGGCAATCCCCGTGGTTCAGGAGTGGATGTTCCGGTGCCTGGCTGCGACGGCACCCGGGCGAGCTGTGGTTGCGCAAGAGGGGTGAGAGGTGATGGTGATCGGGGGAGAGGACGTGGAGAACGGCGAGGAGAACCTGTGTTGATGAATGAAAAGGGGTCGGGCGAAGAAGATGCGGAGAGAGGGCCCAAATCAGCTACTTCTAGCGGTGGAGTGGGCAAATAACTCGTGCCAGGGGAGGGAGAAGATACCGGCGGAGGAGGGGGGAACGACTGAGAAGGAATCGAGTTTACAATGCGATGAGGACTGCCGGACAGATGAAGCGGTGGCTGCATCAGAGCGGGATAAGCCGAGGTCAGGGGCGGGGCTGTGGAGGGTGGGGCGGGATAGTCGACCGGTATTACCCCCGGTTCGTCTGGAACGTGATGTCGCTCGGACGCTACTATCTCGCTCGAATGAAACACAAACCGATGCCCATTAGTTGCACGGTTCGTCGCAGTGATAGACGAAGTGCATCGAGAACACTGATAATTATAAGTCAACGCTTTCCATGCTATTATGAGATCCCGAAGGAATCGGAGGTCCATACCGGTATAACAATCATATACCCAACAGCAGATCCACAAGTGTGGCAGCAGAGAGTCTGAGTCAGGCATTCACACGTCCTTGCAGGCGATGAGGAGGTGGAAGGACGGCACGGTGGTGGGCGAAGGGCGTCTGGATTGGTGGAATACGCGGAACAGTTGATAGGAAGTGCATCGGTGGAAAAAAGAGAGACGTTAGGTCGGAGCAGCAGTACGGCCTGATGGGTTGATCGCGAGTTAACATTACGTTGAGATCGCGTGGTACCACGGGCACGAAATATGTTCTACAACAAAATTCATCGATGGTACTCACCTTCATGCCGCGGTTCGTGAGAAATGTGCCACAGGATTTACAATCCAATATCCAAACTTTATGAACTAGTTGTGGTGGTGGGGGAGGGGGGGGATATGGGTTATGCTGAATCATTGGGTTCTGCCAGGCGGTGGAGCCTTGGGGTGGTAGTGCAAAATAACTGAACATGGATGAGGATTGCTGAGTGCTTTGGCTTTGTGCATGGAGCGGATTGCTGGATGGAGAGTACACTCGCTCAAAGTACGCTGGCTGCGAGTACTGAGGTATGAAGTAGCTGTTACTGCTACTGTCGTAAAGAGCGTGATCAAAGAAAGCGCCGTTAGGTAGTCTCTGCCCTCTCGGAGCTGGCGGGCGTGCGTATGAAGCGGTCGAATCACGACCAGTCGCGGTCGTGTGGTGGGCTGATTCCGCGACTTCGTCGACGAGCTGTGGGATGTCCGCGATCGTGAGAGCGGGCATTGAGCGACTCGACGTTGGGCACTTTGAGGGCACGGACGCTCCGCGGGAGGGAAAGAAATGACGGGCGGGGGAGAGAAAGGAACGAATATGTCTGCGCCTGAGAGTACTTCTTATAATCCCATTTCTAGCGGTGAAGAACGGGAATCCCAACAACAATTCCATGTTATTATATTAATATTATGGTTTATTGCGCCGGTTTCCCGGAGCCGTCCTCATTTACTTCCGGATTACTAAGCCCCCGGCCTCCCCGTGCCTTGCCTTGCCGCCGGTAAATACTTTCCAAGCTCGACCTCGTCAAAAACTATGCAGCGCTCAAATCTCGCTGTCCTCACTCAATCACACAAGGCTATCGCTGCAAAGAAGCGTGCAAAAAGAGACCAGATCAAGGAGGTTATCTTTGATGAAGATGCCCGCAGGTATGTACGCCGATCACGCTGATGTTCTTGACGGTGTTATGAACATCCACTGAACAGGGAGTTCTTGACCGGCTTCCACAAGAGAAAGGTAGCGAAGCAGGAGGCAGCGAAGAAGAAGGCGCAGTTAAGGGAGAAGGAGGAAAGATTGGAGACGCGACGAGAGGTGGGTTCCTCTCCTCCAAGCCTTCGGACTGAGTCGACTGGGATCATTTCAGCACCGGCGTATGCTGGCAGAGCGCGCGGCCCAGAACGCTGCCGAAGTAGAAAAGGCATATGGCGCCATCATAGGTGATATCTACCATATCTCGCGCTCATGGACACTTATCGCTGCGCAGAGGACGAAGACGAAGGCGCTGAATGGACCGGGATATCGGACAAGGGAAAAGACAAGGAGGTCGAAGCAGCTTTCGAGGATGAAGAGCAGCTGGCCACCGTGACCGTAGTCGAGGACTTTGATCCGTCTGTGCTGATACACGGTCCTGTAAAGACACATTCCTCGCCGCCGCTAGCCCTCGACTCGGATACACCATCGCCACAAGCTGCTACGAAAGTCAAAGGGAAGGAGAAGGCTAAGAATGACCCCGTCAGGCTCAAAAGCAAGGCGAAGAAAAACGAGAAGGCGAAGAAGCTCAAGTATCAGACAAAAGCGGCTCGCCTAGCAGATCGCTCCAAGCAGAGAGCGAGGCGAACAGAGAAGGCAGAGCGGGCAGGAGGAAAAGCCTCGAGAAAGGGGAAAAGGCGGTAACAAGGTGACGGCAATCGTAGGCTCCTCGATGATCGTCGCCAGACGGCTATCTTCTATTGTATCTGCTGTTGTACTCAATTGCGACATTATTTTACTCGATTACACCGGGCAACGTTCTGAATTTGACCAATCGCCGGCCGTATAATGGCAGTGCCGGCCGGCAGTGGGTATGACCATACTGGTACACGTTTGTCAAGCGCGTCCACTGTTAGGTCTTTCGTCAATACCTCCACTTTCTGTGCAGCTGGCTGTATCATGAATTCTCTCTATACACTAGGTGTTCGACAAACCAACTCTTTAAATGCCGACCTTGAACGACTGCGCAATGGCGATAATTCTGCATCTCTATTAGGTCTGTGCGCTTGCGCGCATTAGAAGATGACGAGCTCGCTAACCGCACGCTTCGTTAGGGCAGATATCAGCCTCATTGGCAGCCATGCATCGGACAGTCGAGGACTATGACTCCATGGCCAAGCGGGAGATTATAAAGGCGAAACAGGAGAAAGGGCAGATGTACGCGACTTAGGTTGTTTTACTAGGTCCTCTGGTACTCATGGCATAGGTCACAGGCGCGTTCAGAAGTTTCGTGCGGACTATGCGGACTTGAAAAGTCAGTTTGATCGTCTCAAGGCCGAGGTGCGTACTCTTCTAACCTTTATATAACCTAATTCCATCCTTACGACCACCGCATCATAGAAAACCGCTTCTCAGCGCAACGAGCTTCTTCAGGCCCAATCAAGTATGCTGTCCCCCGGTTCCGACACGCGGCGGCGGTTCACACCAAATAGCAATATGAGCGGAGCCTCCTCATCCCAGCACTCTGAATCACCATTCGGCACTCCCGCAGCTCTGCCTAATTCGACTCTGCGTGAACACCACGCGCTGAACGAACACACGTTCATTCAGAACACGGAAGCTCGGCTTGACGAGTTTCTTGCCCAGGGCCGAGAGGTCCTCGATAACCTCGTGGACCAAAGGAACATGCTCAAGGGGACACAGAAACGGCTGCTGGATGCTGCCAATACGCTGGGTTTGAGCCGGGACGTTATAGGGTGGATTGAAAAACGAAGGTGTGTATCCGATGAGTGTTCTGCGGAGATCCGACTGACACCAAAGCAAACAGCACACAAGATATGTACATTTTCCTCGGTGGCGCTGTCTTCACGTTCTTCTGCTTCTATTTGATTTGGAGATATCTTGGATGACATTTCTGTCGCAGACTTTGTTCGCCACACATGTATCTTCCTATTGTCTTCCCCTTAGTTTTACTCCTAGTCTTGGCTTGTAGTGCTGGTATCGCCTGCAAGGATTATTTGTTTCGGAGGAAGGTCGACCTCTGACAGCTGTTCGGTGTTGTATACATACTACCATTGGTGGTTGGGTGCGAGTGAGTTTCTAAAAAGCAGGTAAGGGTAAGGCAATTTGTACTGTGTTCTTGCTCACCGATTCGTTGCTGTGCATGCTGTCCACGTATATGTATGATCGCCTGTCGCGCTCGTTTCCCGCATATTCAGATGAGTGCATAACGGTACACTGCCAATGCGGACACCAGTCGTTCTGCGGCTGCCGTAGCGCTTAATCGTTCATATCGAGGATGTTTAGCCATCTCATCGAGCGATTGGACGATGAATACTGCACTTGATTGGCATCCTGTGCTGGGGTTTCGGCAGGAACGGAGGCATGTAAGTGCTTCGGGGCTGCCTACGGACCGTGTAACTTGTGCTGCTGCTACTGTGAAGAGGACACTTGCGCCAATCGTCATTAATCATTACAAGTGAGCGCACTTCGATTCCCTTGCATTAACTTGAAATGTCGAAATTTGCAAGCGAACTGATCCGGTTTGGATATGATACCCTGTTTCTGTTGCGAAGGTGTTGGGACAGGTTGGAATCTGCTGGAACCCACAAAAGGGTGCTAGCCCCACCCTCGATGCCGACAGATTGAATTTAGACTGTGGCAGATGACATAGTAATATGCGTGCCCGATATCAATGACGCTGACATCCTGCGCTGGTTCCGTATGCTTGTGGAGCATTTAGGTGGGCTTCATTTAGCCCTTCAATAAAACCCACGCACGACCTCTAATCCTTGGACACAGGAGTCCGTTCACCTTGATAGTATGGGCGGTGGAAGGGGGCGCAATGGCAAGCAGTGGACAGTGAGACCAAGGCCATATTCAGAGTGCTTCCTTGGAAGCAGAGGCACAACCTACAATGTAGCCTTGGCAGGGCATACTACATAGTGATTCTGGGGTCGGCGCAACTGATGGAATATCGACGTCAAGTCTTCGCGTAGAGGTCGGGCCTGAAACTGAAAGCTTCAAGAGCCTTCGCCCATTTATACGAGCGGGGCTGCATCTCCATTCCTGCATCTCTTTCGCCCCTTTGTATCAAACTAGCCTAGGGTCAGCGGGTCTTGCCATACAGATTTAGCGGACGAGCACTTACATCCTCTCTAGATGTTCTACAAGACCTGGTTGCCTTTGCTCGCCGCCGCTAGCGTCGCCAGCGCAGGCTGCTCCGTCTCGGTGCCATCGCATGATAACTGGGCGCTCAGAATATATGCTTACCTGGACTGTGCGGATGAGTACAAGCCTTGGTCTGGATATCTCGCGAAAGCTGGCGATACCTCGGGATGCAAGAATTTCAATGGCACCGAGTACAGCCAAAGGGTCCAGTCGTTCGCATTCGCTACTTCACACCCTGGAAAGATATATGCGGAGTTCTTCTCCAAGCCAGGATGCAATCCTCGTTACGCCTTGGGTATGTTCTTCTCGCGACAGAGCCCAGATATGTCACTCACCTGCGCTGAACGCTTAGGTCCAGAATTCAAGAGTAGCGCCAATACCACCTCCGCTGTATCACTGGCGATGTCAGTCGAAATTGCCCACAGGTAGACGGGCTCCCCATGCCACCCGGATACAAACACGAGAGAGATGCCAGCGAAGCATCAGAGTGGGATACTTACTTATTCATCTCTAACTTATATCACAATCCCGGTTTTTGTTGCGATTTGAAGCTTGGAGCTTGGCTTATTCAACCACTACATGAAGAGTCGGAGTCTGTGTGCTAAAAAGGCAAGCTTGGTAAGCTTGTTCCTTGGAAGGTTGTTCGGTCAAGTTTGAGAGTCTTTTATTGGGACGTTGTTTTGTCAAAGTGAGTCAGTACGAGGTTTTCCATTTTTCCAGCTTGCTTAGCGGTCGTAGAATGCTCGCAACAAGGTCGCGCTCTGCGACCAGGCTAATTGCTTCGCGCCTTTTCTCCGGGTCTGCTGCACCAAAAAATGCCTCAAAACCGCCCCGACCCATAGACGATTCGACCTCGGCTCTGGACTATAAAACAGCACAGAGAGCACGTCCTCCCCCTCTCCCAGCAATGGACCTTCCCCGCTCAAGGACGGCGGAGGAGGCTGTCACGAATATCCTCTACAATACTCCTCCACCGAGCCTACAACCATTCAAAAAGTGAGTCACGCATGATCTATCTGCAAATCATAGCGCTTGTAGTGACAACCCAGCCAGACATATACTCAACTGTCTCGTTCAGAATGAGCCCGGTGTCCTTTCCCGCGTATCTGGGATCCTGGCTGGACGTGGGTTCAACATCGACTCATTGGTCGTATGTCGGACGGAAATCCGTGATCTGAGTCGCATGTCCATTGTGATTAGCGGACAAGATGGTGTAGTTGAGCAGGCTAGAAGGCAGCTCGAGGACCTCGTGAGTCCGCTCGGTACAATATTTTTTGGCGGGCGCTCTCATGCCTTTATCAGGTTCCTGTTTGGGCAGTCCTCGATTACACCGATACTCGCGTCATTACGCGTGAGCTACTCCTTGTCAAAGTATCTATACTAGGACCGGAATATCTTGAGGACCAATTGGTCGGCGGGCCCTCCCACGAACCACGGAGAGGTCAACATCCTATTGCCGGCCAGCCAGAGCACGCCTCTAAAATGGAACAGGAAACTGTGTTAGCGCACAATTTCGAGCGAGGCGCACATCCTGAGAACCAGGCGTCTGCTCCTCCCCAAGAGCCGACTAATCCTCAGCCCCTTACACCTTCCGAGGCGCTCCGTAACAAACACCAACACCTGCACTCCATCTCTGTCCTCGCAAACCAATTTGGCGCCAAAATTGTGGACGTTAGCGAAAATAGCGTCATCGTGGAGCTCACTGCGAAAACCAATCGCGTTATTGCATTCCTGAGCTTGCTGAAGCCGTTTGGCATATTAGAATCGGCACGCACAGGTAAGGGTTGGGATTACCATCACCTATAGGTTCAGAATTGACCTCATCCTTATTGCAGGCTTGATGGCCATGCCGCGTACCCCCATTGCCCGATCACCCGAGGACTCTGATGATATTGCGGATGACTCAGGACCCGTTGATGCCAGTCTCCTTCCACCCGGCTAGGGGTTATCTGACGGTTGTTTCGCGCGAATATTCATAGGGGATCATGCGGTGATCTACATCGCCATTGTGATTGGGTTATATAGGAGAGCTATTGTAATGACTGCTGGTCGGAGAACGTCGGACGTGGAATGAACAATCTATGGCAGGGGGAGACCTCACTACTGAGCCCGTCGATTATAGTCTGGAGGCACACAGATCGCCAAGCGGTGTTAGCTGACCATCTGAGTCTCGAGGCGGTTGTACAAGTATGCAAACACCTTAAGTACTGTCTCAGAAATGGCGGAGTGGCCGCCACGCCATGTTAGCAGTTCTAGCGGATACTCAAGGCTAAGTGGTAGGCTCAGGCGAAAGAACTTGGTGAGTCGGTCCAGGTTGGTGAGGTATAGTATATTACCAGTAGCCCTCCAACGAGGTCCTACAAGAACAGTAAAGTCCACATGACGGGCAGTGTATATATAGAATACCGTCATAATCAGCACAGTACAACACATAGAAGCTAACCATAAAAAATTTCGGAAATACAAGAGTATGTTAATGGCGCAAAAGGGATGCTAACCGTCCTGAATCCTCGTGCCCAAAGTGCCCAAGTGCCCGTACCTGACATTGAAACCACGACGCTCGCTATGTCCATGACTAGGTGTTCTGCGTAGGCTCCGAAGGCCGCGACGGCACGGCCGCTGCGTTAATTTTCTCTACCCATGTTGCGGCGAGGGAGCTCGTCTCGGCTGCATAAGTCTGAGATCTCGTCGACTGCGGGGCAATATGAGCGAAATAAGAGGGGTGGTATGCGCGGAGAACGCACAGTCAGAACTACAAATTCTTTGTCGCCTTTAGGTTCCGCGCTCTCCACGACACTGCGAGCCTCCTTTTCCTTGTCCTTGTCCTTCCCCTTCTCCGTCAGCTGGAGAGCAAGCTCGGACTTGATAGAAACTCCGCCGACCCCACCGCGCTGTTTCAAGCACAGAAGACGGTGCGTGGTAAGGAGAAGCTGGCGTGTCTTCGGCCTCATAGGTGACACGCTTAGCGGAAGGCGCAACCTGCTGCCTCTACGCTTGGGTGAGCGAGCCTCAACGCGTGTGTTGAACACAACGCTCTCCCCAGGCATTAACACAGATGACCTATTCGGCGTCAGCGTCACCGCACTTTGTTGAGACAACAAAACACACCAGTCGCTATCACTGGGCGGGCCATGGCCTTGAATAGGTGTCTGCGCACGATTTCGGCCGCGACTGAGCTCAAGGGCTTCGATTGTGGTACCAAGCCTCTCAGCAGGGCTCCCTTCAGACGAACTCGAGGCCGTGCCAGCGTCGGGCACACGGATTGGAACGGCCGGTGTCTCGCCATGACCGATAACCGTCGTTGCATCCTCCTCCACTTGCGGCGCATAGTCCGGCATCTCGCCCATCGGTCCTACCTCCTTCGCGTAATCATACCCGTCTGAATTCCCGCTCGCGCCAGCCGCCCGCCGCTTGTACCGTTCAAACTCTGGACCTTCGGCGTCTTCAGCCCAGCTCAGCCCATCTGTGTCGTTTTCCTCTCCAATGCCTGGCACAGTGCTCTCCACTAATGCGTCCCACGTTGCCCCGACGTCCTCCCAATTCTGGTCTGTGGTGCCGGCAATTGGGAGCTCCTTCTTAACGAGACCAGCTTCGAGTGGAGGCACGGGTTCAGTCCAAAGTGTCGACCAGTTTATCGACGTGAAGAAAGGGTGCGAGCGGAGCGCTTCTCTATCGTTAGAACTGCCTGTAGGGCCAGCGCCCAGCCGTTGTAGTGGGTCTCTGGCCTGAGAAGGCGATGAACAGTTTTCACGCAATAGCCGCATCATACTCACCAGTAATTTCTGAACAAGATCCTTGGCGTCTGGATCAAAGCCATCGGGGAACGAATAATCAAGCGACTTGATTTTCTGCCAGGTCAGATACTCTGACAGTCCCTGGAACGCAAAACGTCCTGCAATCATTTGATAAAGGATGCAACCGATTGCCCAAAGATCTGAACTGGGGTGACGTGTAAGAAGCGGAAGATAATGGCAAAAGGGGGCATCACACCTCATGCTGGTCTCGTTTGTCTCCAGTAGCTCAGGTGCCACGTATTGGGCGGTCCCCACAAAGGTATTTGCGCGTTCCGCTGAGTGGTAGATGAGTAAAAATTGCGGAAGTAAGGTTCGGCTCACAATTTGGCTCAATTATTTTGGCAGTTCCGAAGTCAGTGATTTTTATCCGGAATGCGTTGTCCAGCAAGAGGTTTTCTGGTTTCAAATCCCTGGAGCCTGATGAGGATGCTACCCCACAAAAGCCATCGTGACGGACCTATGAATGACATCCTTGGAGTGTATGTAGTTTACAGCGTCGACTATCTGCGCCGCATAATATCTAGAACACGCTAGTGATAGTGATCCAAGGCGGGAAATGCGAGTCTGCATCTCCCCGTTAGTGGCGAGGTCAAGGACAAAGACTGACAGCCTAAGATCAGTGTGAACGCATGATTTGAATATAATGAGACTCACACAAGCTCCAATCATCCTGGAATGTCCAATGGAGATGCACAATGCCTGGGTGACCTGCACCTAGTTTGACCAACGCATTCTTTTCTGCGAGCGCGACAAGCATCTTCTCTTTACGTATAAGGTGATTCTTATCGAGGATCTTAATGGCATATTCCTGGCCTGTCCGCAAGTACGTGGCTCGCATTACCTGTTTTACGTATAATGTAAGAGGGTGTGGGTGTGCTTGGAGGTGACGCACAGTTGAGTATGACCCCTCCCCAAGTGTATCGCCAAAGGCAAAGTCTTCTGCGGAGAGTCGACTGTTTGCGGAGCGATTCTGTGACTTTGACCGATTGCGAGACTTTGACCGAGCTTGTGCAGCCGCGGCCGCTGACTGGACGCTGCTTTCATCCGTCGCCCCCAATTCCCTTGTCAGATAGGCTGGGGGTCTAGATGGATGTGCTGTCGGCGATTGAGGGCTTGTCGAGCGCGGAGAAGAGAAGGTGCGTATTGGCCGGGGACGTGGAGTTTTAAGCAGGACGGATGGAGCAGACTCGGAATCCGAGGATGAAGAAATGACGGAGGCATTTCTACTGAGATCTGCCAACGTTGGCGGGAAATGCGGGGCCGGGGAAGGCTTGGAGACCTGGATATCCACCATTCAAAGCAGTGAAAATTAAAGTAAGGATGGTACTGATAAATGTTGGGAAGACTGAGAGAATGACCTGACGTTGCTGTGAATCTTTGTCACAGCCACCCCAAGCCCTCTCGACTCGGTCCGCCAGGCTCAGCTATAGCCCAGCTCTATCCTTGCTATCAACCTGTAGCATTTTGGCCACAAGAAAATGGGAAAAAGAGGTATGGATAATGTGTAGAGAGGATTACAAGGTGAGTGGCAGCTTAAGCTTTTAAGCTCGTCCGAATCATGGACTCGGACTGCGCACTGCCCATCAATCGTTTCAAGATCAAACTTCTGTGTTCGTACAGGCTTCCTGCTCGCTAGCCAGGCCCGGTGAGCATGTATAGTTGTGCTTAGTTACAGTCTGCTACAGTATAGCGAATTCACAGACCCGAGAACGCTTACCTTTCATGACGGGTTAGGACAAGGGCGATTAGTGATGGTGGGGAGTTTGGGCCTCAGACAAGACACGAATACGTTACTGTTCTCAGCGGATGGTGTCTCTAATGGCATCTGCCTGTGTTCATGTGATGTGGACGCTGCACTGGATTTGAAAGGGCCGAGCTCTCGTCTCTAGGGAGCGATTTCACGGGCGAGAGCTCAGTTCTGAGTATGTCCTTGGTTATAAAATCGAGCCGAGATGGTGGTCGTAGCATAACAACAGCACCGGAATGGCGGTATCGAAGGAATGGGGCGTGAGCTGGCCCCCACTTGAACTTCCTGGCGGCGCTTCGCCTCTGGCTGCCAGCCCACGACCCCTTTCGACATGTATCCACATGAAATCCGAGGAACGGTCTTTTCGGCAATTTTACGCAGTTTGCTTCTCTTTAGCCAACTACTGCAACTCAGTCAAACTCGCTCAACATGTCGCTCGATCCCACCGACGACAAAGAACGCGCCTCCATGGTTCGCCTGCTCACCTTTTATCACGGCCAAGGAATGTTGTGTGACAAATTGAAGGTGCCTGACAATTACTTGCGTCTCCCAAACCGTCCTCCGGGCACGAACCGGACCCCACCCACCGCCAACCAAATCCAACTCTCCCAGAAGCCGCCTAATTCATCCATGGGCACTCTTACCGTTTTCCCCGTCGAGTTACTGAACGAGGTACTGCGATACTCCGTTTTAACCGCAGCGCTTTCGATACGATCGCTCAACCGCAAGGCTCGGCTCATAGTCGATAACTCTATCCCATACAAATACCTCACGTTGAACGCCTCTGCTGCCCTGAAAATATTGGTACAAACAAAGGCCGCCGACTACTTCACCATAGACCACATCTATCACGTCCTTTGCCATCCGGTATGCTCCATCTGTGGCGTTTACGCAGCGTACGTCTGGCTCCCAGAATACACCCGCTGCTGCATGCCCTGCTTGCGACAGGCACCCGTGTTTATGCCTATGACGACCGCCGACGCAAAAGCAGCATATGGACTCACCGAGAGAGCCCTGCTTTCGGTTCCCGTCATTACGTCCATACCAGGAGAGTATGGGTACGGTATGATGTGTCGCAAGCGCGAAAAGCCGGTGCGCCTCTTAAGCCCTCAGTTGGCTCGGAAGGCTGCTGTCATCGCTCATGGAGGGGAGACCAAACTGGCAGAGTATTATCGAACCGGCTCGGGGTCCCGAACCCTCAACGCGTACAAAAAGCGTATGGAGCGTTTGAAGGGGGAGGCGGATCCGGAGACTGGCTTCAAAACCCCCGAGGACGACATTACGCGCTTCATGATGGCAACTAGGGTTCCATATTATGACGCTGCCTCCGGGATTGTACATACCGAGATGCTCGGGTGTGAAGGGTGTCAAACTGCATGCCGTGAGGATTCGCCCGATAGTGAGGATTCGTCCGCTGGTGAAGAGGCGGACGATCTCCTCCCTCGGTTTGATGCGGTTTACACGGAAGACACCTTTTTCGATCATGCGAAGCAGTGCGAGCGTGTACAATGGTATTGGAAGGAGCACTTAAAGACTGGGCTTCCAGTCCCCCTTGAGGGACTTGAAAACGAGCAACATTTCTTCAGTATTTGCCCGTATAAAATGCTATGGGGCTGGAGAAAATTTCGAGTAAGCTCCCCTACATCCGCTGCATTGATCCTCTGTTTAATTTTCTCGTTTCTTGACATTATTAGAACCAGTAACAGTCAACGCTCGCAGCCCGACCACGAAATGGAGAGCCTAGCGTTCCGCGTTGATCCATACCACCTGGTGCTCGTAATAATCCTCTTCTATGCTGCCTTTATCGTATCTATGTTCCTCTGTTGGTTTGCGAGGATGTAGTAACGGATGTGCATCGATGTCACGGTTGGCCTTTCAGACAGCCGGGGAAATTGTAACATCCGGACCATTTCGCCGACTATCTGAAGAGTCCGCCCTTTTCAAACTACTCGTCCTTAGAATTCGTATACCTCGCGTAAAACATGTTGAGGACTCTACTCATGGCAAGTACCTCATGCCCCAGAGATAACTGCATACCGCAACGACAACTAACCCAGTCCGATTTCCCTCAGGTTTGTATCACCGCAATCCAGGAGCTATAGACCAGATAATCTCCGTCGACGGAGCTACTATGCGCAACCATTTTCGGGTGCATTGGATCAGGGAGGGCATTTCATTCCCGCGTAGTTCGCGCGGGACTTGCATCCAGTCCATGGGTTCGTCGGAGATTGCGGGCAACTCGTAAATAGGCGGGGGCATGTAGGGGCATGTCTCATCCCATCAGTATTCATCGCCGACCATGCGCACCAGCATCCAGGTCCTACCGAAGTAATGATTCAGGTTGGGAAGCCGCTAACAAAAAAAACTCAAGCAAACCCTCGTCACGCCGTGGCACTCGATCTGTTCACCAGATCTATCTATATGAAGGTGCATCTGTGCCTTATTCGGACAGCTCTGATTATTTTGTATCGTATGAGCGGAACGGATGATGAGGCCGACTCGGACTCGGAGTGCCCATACGGCATTTACGAGTCCCTGTTCTAAATATACAGACTAAATACCCCACCCAACACAACACTTACTGCGATCCTACACTAATAGACCTCCCCGATCAATATCCTTGCCGCCCCTGTGTAGCACTTTCCCGAGGCCGCACCCCCGCATTCTCCCAACACTCCCGCTTCGCCATTGTCTATTCGAAGATCGTTCATAATTTACAAGTATGACCGTGTGCCCGACTCCAGGTCCCAAAATGTTTCACGCAGGAGGGACAATGGCAAAATGAAGCGATGCGAAGATTTCTGTTCTGAATGACAGATCCCTTCCCCCAACATCCCATTGTCTTCCCAGTATAGTCATGCAAGTTTGAGCGCCCTCGATCAAGAGAGAAGATAGGCCGCGGACTTTTCCTCGACGAAAGACGCCTGTGCGTGAAACGTGACTCGTCTATGGTGAATACCGTTGCAGCAACTACAGAATCAGTCTGTACACGGGAACGCACGATGATAATGCAATTGATATTCTCTGCGAGTGTACTATAAGAGAAGATAGGAGAGATATAAGTAGATGAATGAATGATATGATGTGCGATGCAGCGAAGGATAGTCCCTAAATAGACACGACACGTATTGTGAAGAGGGACATTTGGATGATAAGTAATGATGCGCAGATGGAACGATGGAGATAGGAGAATGGAGTCTGTGTTGTACAGCAAACGGGGGAGGAGTGGGAACGCCGTGAAATATGAGCGGTATGATGATCCCTGTGGAATATTGAGAGGAAAAAGAAAATAATCATAAAAATCATAGCGGATGCACGGACCAAGCGACCCAGACAAGAAAACGACGGAAAGTGAGAGGTGCGGGGGGGAGGGGGATTGGGGATATTGTACAAGTAAAATAATAACCCAAACACAAGATCGACTCAGTCGACCACTTTCTATATAACACGAAAGCAAGATGGACTGGATAACATAAGTGAAAAAGGACGAGACTGATGACTTAGCGAAGATAGCAAACGCAGTGGAGGGAAGGGGAGTAATTGTTGCGGGAGTGGGGAATAGGGCTTTTTTTGGCGGAAGGTTCGTTCAGCTGGAAGATCCGTTCCACGGTTGAGCCTCGTGCTGCTCAACAGGCGAGTCTTGCATAGCATACGATGCCTTCCAAGATGCGGCGACTCGACGGGTAGACGAGTACATGGCACCAGCAGGGGGGACGTATTGCCCGTTCGAAGGCGTTTGCGTGTTCGTGGACATCTGCTCCAAGATAGGCATCGGGTGTGACTGCTGAGCAACATGGGGGCGCACCTGTGGGGCGACATCCTGTCCGGCGCCCTCACCAGCCTCGTAGTCGACAAAAGCCATGATCCCGCGCGAGAACGTGCTCGCGTGGCGTTGGTTGGAAGATGTGTATGCCGAGGCGTCGGGTTGACCGCAGGTGATGAGCGCGGCAATCTCTTCCGCAGTGGGGACTGGGTCTTCAGGGGGGGCGATGTCCGTGTTTTGTGAGGTGGAAGATCCGGCTAAGAACGCGGCGGATAGGTCAAAATCGGCGAAGAGGCTATCATCGAACGGTGTCGTCAACTGTGACCCCATGGCTAGCGTGAGCTCTCCGGATGGATGAGCGAGAAGATCAGACGGGCTGAAATTCGATAGGCTGAAGACGCCACTTTCGTCCGTCATGTCCAAGAGTGCTTGCATCGAGTCGGTGAACGAAAGTCCATCGGCCTCTAGACCTTGCTGCCACTCGTCAAAGGATTGGCCTTGGAAGGGAATATCGAAGTTCACGAAATCCTGGATAAAAAAAATTAGCACCACTTGACAGTCTCGTAAGCGTTGCAAGGTACCTCTGGATTTTGCGAATCGAGCGTCGGTTGCGACAGGCTGGGATTGGACCACTCAGGCGTGAGAGTACCGACTGGTACACCAGATGGTTGTGGCTGAGCGTATTGCTGGGGCTGCTGCCAGTGGCTAGGGCCAGCAACAGGTTGCTGATCGACTGGAGTCGGAAGTGTAGCGTTGGGATGTGACGATGGTGCCTGTGGCATAGTCGAATAACTCTGTGGCATCATCAACATACTTTGGTGAGGTGGGAAGTTTCCTTGCGGCAATGCCAACAAATCTGTGCTGGGTGACGCGTGTGCTGACGGTGCGACTGACTGAGGAAGCGACTGTGCTTCCTGACCCACCTGGGAATCGGAGGAAGAAGTGGTATCGTTGGGTGAAGACGCGGCTGATAGTGGGGGAGATGGCCCACCTGGCCCAAAGCGCACTTCGGGCCCGTAGGGGGACATGTACTGCGGATTGGGAACAGGCAAGGGCATAGCTACAGCGCCCCCCACAATAGGGCCTGTGGCATACGGTGCGGGACGCGAACGCCCTCTCTTAGTCTGTGCACGAGCGCGTTCCTTCTCCAGCTTCTTGGATTCGCGTAATTTTTCCTTGTCCTCCTTCTTCATCGGTTGGAAGCGATAGTTTGGGTAGAGCCGCTGGTGCTCCGCTTTTCTTGCCTCTGCACGCCGCTCGTACTCGAGCCTGACTGCTTCTGATTCCCTTTTCCACATATCAGAGATAAGCCTGGATACTTCGGCCTGCGCTCTGGCTGGGCCATTTGGATCCTTGGGTGGGAGTGATTTGAGTTTATCGGAGCGATAGAGAATCCATGCGTTTGGAGGACGTGGAGGCTGTACTGCACGCGTCGAGGAGGACGCTGCTGAGCGTATTGGGCCCGTCATTGGGTCGAAGGAGATCAAGGGCTGGAGAGCGTAGTAGAAAGCGCAAAGGTTGAGATCGTCGTCGGTTGAATAGTTGCGAGGGAAATCGCGTCGTTGAAGATAGAAAGCGGGAAAAAGCGCTGAAACTGGTTCCATTTTAGTAGGTCCTTGTGGGTCCATTTGTTGTGCCCTTGTTTTGCCGGCCACCACCTGTGGACGTCCTCAGCACAGCTTTATACTAGGAAAATAATCAAAGCAAGCGCCAAAGCAAACGTCAAAGCGTATATCCTGACGCCAAAGCGCAAGCTAAAGATGGCTTCACAGCAAGATGCACTCACCGCACTGACCATCACTAGGGCGTACTAGCGAACAAAGCAATCTGACAGGTGCCACGGAACAAAGCGCGCACTTGAACGCCACCGCTACCCCAGTTCCCTCGGTGCTTGCTGTGTATCCTGTGCCCCGACGCCGACGATGTAGAATATCGAGAAAGGACGAGACAAGCGCTAAGAAGACTACCGACAGTCTCCCAGTGGCACCGTGTTCGGCAAAGCCACCCAGGGTCCAATCCAAACTTTCCATCTATTGAACTCGAATTCAGCTTCATTTTCAAGACACTTTGGTGCGATCAGGTATTGGCGGATCAATATGTTTCTGCAGCTGCTGCTTGAATTCGGTCTCTATTTCGATGGCGCGCGGCACATGTACAAGACGTTCTCGGTCTGCGGTCGACACGATTGTTATTTCTATATCACCCTTGCGCCCTTTGTAAGAGGTCTCGACTACACCACCGCTTCCTTATTTCATACTATCTCTTATCAGTTTATATGCAATAACAACCGCTGTGCGCTTGATACTTGAAGTGATTTTCCACGACCACCATCCACCTAATCGAAGATCTCAACCACCACAACTTATCAACAGTTCTTACACACGCAAAGTTGGTTCTGTCAAGAGCATTGTCGGGCCAGGTACATAGTACGGATACATGTAGCGTTGCAAATCAGGACCCAGTTACAAAAGAAAGGAAGCTTGGATGATGGTGGGGGATGGTATGAGCAATGGGTGGGTCATGAAAAACTAGACGGGATACAAAACACGAAATGCCAGATGCCAAAAACCTGTCGTCAAAACGCGCCGAGTAAAACATGATGAGAAAGAGCAATGCGATACAGTCGCAGTCTCGCATGACCACCGTGATCATACCTCGCTCGAGTTGATCAGTAGCCGCCTCCGCCAGAGTAGCCTCCGCCACCGTAGCCACCACCTCCACCGCTGTTGTAGCCTCCACCCCCGTAGCCGCCTCCACCTCCACCACGGCCACCATAACCTCCACCGCCGTAGCCTCCACCACCACGGCCTCCACCGAAGCCTCCGCCTCCACCACCACTCGGCCGTGCGTTGGCCATGTTAACCTTGATCCTCCTGCCGTCAAAATCCTGCTCATTCATGTTGTCGATGGCAGACTGAGCTTGGTCCTCAGTAGCCATGGTCACGAAGCCAAAGCCCCGGGAGCGTCCAGTCTCGCGGTCACACATGACGATTGACTAGATGATGCAAGCACAATAGTGGCGGTCATTTAGCAAGCGAGTAAAGGGAGAACATCTCGACGATGACAGAAAATCATCTCGGTGAGATCGCGCACATCAGTGACCTCGCCAAACTGCCCGAACGTCTGTGAATACCGAAAAAACATTATGAGCAGCCGTCGATCAATTGTTGACGGAATGGTACTGACCGATCGCAACGAATCGTCGGTCGTGCTCCAACTCAAATTCCTGCATCGATTACGATGAGGTTCTGATTAGCATACGATAAGGAACAACCACTGACCCAACATAGAGCTTCGACATAGCGGTCTGTCGTACGGAAAAGAAAAGTCTGAACGGTCGAGGTTCAGAACAAGGGGGAATGGTCGCTCTAGGTTCAAGAGCGAGCTTTTATAGCGACATGCAACTTTTTCAGACTCCCCTGGCTGCTTTGGGACATGAACGTGGTACAAGGTTCGCATCGATAACAGCACCAAAGGGCACCACTACACCCCATGGGCCGCTGCTCATACATTTTCGAGCCGACATCGAGCAGAAAGGGCGGAGAGGTGTGCGTGAGATACGGGTCGATGATGACGGGTATGTAAGGTGGATTGGCCCGGGCCACAAGGAAACTCCCAAGAACATAGCCTTCATGTTTGCACCCGTTGTATATGTGCACATGTCTTATCATGACGCAAAACTTATTATAATCGACCATGCTGTACATATAGTATACATAGAGGCCTCAAATTCCATTCGATCCCGGCCCCGAATAAAAGGTTGCTGCATTCGTTGAAGCCAAGGCCGGATATCCGATGCTCTCCTGCTGAAGTTATTGGATATGACACCAGGAGGGTCCGTGCTGGATCGTCCGTGGGAGCGTTAGGCAGAGTTGAAATGGGAGACATTGGCCAGCGATACTTACTCTATTCCCACCCTCCGCCTGTTTTCTGGGCTTGACACCCAGGCCACGCCCGGATTGTGCGGATGCACAGATGCCAACGCTCAAGGTAGGTTGATGCTCGACTGCGTAACATATCGGCGCCACGGCAGGTGCAGGGAGACGGTTATATATGTTGCTATCCCGACGAAAGGGACCGGAAGCCTTGGCTATGTGTCATAACTTCGTCGCTTTATCATCTGCTCGTGTTGAATCCTGCTGTACGATTAGTGAACAGGATGGTTCAGCTATTTCAACTGTGCTCACAAATCAAAGGGTAGGTCAAGTGTGCAGGCTGATGATCCGATTACGACTGTTAGCACGAGAGTAACTTACGCATGCCGAGTAAAGAATAGGTCCAGGATACACGGCGCAACGGACAGGGTGGACTACGATTGAACACGGGATAAATGAGGGGCTCGGAAGAGATCCTTAAGGTTGGTGCCGGACAAGTCACAGATCACATACCTGTGTCATGTATTTGGATAAAGACCCAACCCCTGAAGAAACACGTACCATGGCCGTTTGAACAGACCAGTGACTTGAATAGTCAACGGTCCTGTCGATCATCGGGCAAAATCAAAGCAGATTGGACATCACATGCGACTAGAGAGCCGAAGAGGAAGTGATGAGCGGTGCAAGTGGGTCGTGTTGATAATGCCACGCTGGGACATGCGGATCTCGCGGAGGAGAGCTGGGGCTGAATGTTACTGCGGGAGGGGGTCCTGCAACGAGGCTTGTGCGAGGCAGCTCCACGCGTTCGGCGCGTCTGCGCCATGTATGTGGAGTTCTGCAGCTGTTACGGGTGGCGGACCCTAACTCGTTGCAGATATGACTTGGCTTGATACACGTGTTGGCAATGCGTTCTACCTGATATAGGCGCGTGCAAGCGCCCAGTGGTCGCGCCACACCAGCGACGATATGTATGTGTACGTCGGTACCGCGGGAAGCTGTGAGCAAGACGGTGATTGCTTATCATATATCGATACGATGAGAACGTATTATGTTGTTCGGCTACATGACATCGGCGATGCAAACCCGATGCATGTCTTTTTCTTGGATTTTTGGACGCGTCTGGGACGCAGGATCTGTCGTTTCTTCGTCAGTGGACCGGTACGAAGCTTGAGAGAGCTGGCTCTGGGAGCAGCTCACCGGGGGGGCGTCATTTTGAGACATTGTTTTGTATACCCTCCATTCTATCACGAATGTGATGATGGCAGGACCTAACTTCTATTAGGTATAGGAACAAGGACTATTCGGCGCGTCCTACTGCCTCCGTCCACTCAAAAGGCAAAGGACTCTGCCAATTTTTATTCGCACGCCTCTCTACAAGGCTGCCCTCTCAGTCGCTCTCTTATACACACTACGCACTATACGTCCACGATACTAACGATAGCTTTTCACAGGGTCTCAGATTAGCGACGACAATGTCTGCAATCTTGTCCTCCCCCGTGGCATTGGTGGACGCGCTGTTTGGTGTGCGCATAGCCTCACCTGCGCTCGTCCTCCTCGCTGCCTTGTCACTTGTTCCGACCAAGGCCCCAACGCCTCCATCACCAAGTCCCATAACCCCAGTGGTCGTGGAATCACGAGTTCCCCGTCGCGCATTGATCCTTGCGCTTCTGTCCATAATCTCAGCTTCATTCTTTGTAGATGGCCTTGCTTATATTGTAAACGCGATCATTGTCAAGTGGCCGAGACATACTGGGATCGAGTGCGTCGCTGTTACTGGTCTGGTCGCTTATGGCGGACTTGCTGCCCTGGGGGCCTGGAAGGACGTCCGGGGTGTCGAAGTCTGGACTAGAAGGCGGGTCAAAGTCGCTATCGGACTTGCACTCGTCCTTGACATCGTTCAGCTGGCACTCCTAGCTTCGTCTTTCCGCGTGAACGGTAAGCATGCTTCATGCACGTCCCTCTGGTCGCCCTAATCGTACTTGCTGTACAGACCCGGACCCAAGGCACATTTGCAGCGCCGCACCCAACAAGACCACCTGTATCACCGACGTTCTGCACATTGCTCTTGCCATCTTCCGCGTGCTGCTCCTCATCCCCTTCTTCTTTACGCTCCTTTATCCGCGTGTCATCTTCCAGACCATTGGGATAGACGAAGAGGAAGTACCCGCGGGCCCAACTGACTCGAATTCGCTTTTGCACGCCGAAGATGCTTCTGGTAGCAAGTACGGCACTTTTGCAAGTCGGCATTCGTATCAGCGCACCAACTCCAGCCCCACCACACGCGCAACATCTCCTGCGCCAGGCCCAATGACCGGCATCAAAAAGGTGCGCACCCCTAACACGTGTTTGCCTCTTGCGTCAATATTCATATTAAGACCTGCTTCCTGCAGTCGGAACAAACCGAAGTCGCGCTGGATCCCTCGTGGAGCGAGCTCTATCAGCGCATTCGCCGTCTTACCCCGTATCTCTGGCCAACTCACCGGTTTGGACTGCAGTTCATCGCCTTCATCTGCATCCTCCTCCTTGTGCTGGGTCGCGTTGTCAATGCACTTCTCCCTCTTTCTCTCGGCGAGCTTGTGCGAGTCTTTGACGAAGGTGTTGGCTCGCCATGGCCATATTTGTTCGCGTATGTTGTTCTGAGGTTTTTGCAAAGCGGTGGCGGCATTTCCGCTCTGAGAGATGTGAGTTTCATTGGTCAAGCAGATTTTCAATACTGATACAGCAGTTCTAGACGCTCTGGATCCCCATCATGCAATACTCGGAGCGTTCCATGTCGATGCTCAGCTTTACGCATTTGCTCAACCTTTCGCTGGCGTTCCATACGCGTCGCAAGACCGGCGAGATCTTGCGTATCCTTGACCGAGGGTCCGCGGTCAATCGAGTGGTCGAGCTTCTACTATTCAACATTGCACCAGCTCTCGTGGATGTCGTCGTTGCCGTCGTGATCTTTGGAATGCGATTCGAATGGATTCTTAGTGCAGTGGTAGCAGCCGTGCTCATTGGATACGGTAAGCAGAATTAGCTTGATGGTTTGCGGTTGTTTTGAAGCCGACCTCTTCTCCGTATAGTCGTCGCAAGTGTTCTCCTCACCCGATACCGCACGAAGCTGCGGAGGCAGATGAACGACCGGGATGTTGTAAGTTTCCTTTCTTCCTTACAATACTGGCATCGCTCACGAAATGAACGTAATCTCGTTTTGCCGCCAGATAACCCGTGGAATCCATACTGACTGTCTGCTCAACTACGAGACGGTTAAATATTTCGGGGGAGAACAGCACGAGAGCGCTCGGTATGAGTCTGCCATCGGGGAGTATCAAGGATTTGAGTGGAAGGTCATGAGTAAGTGCTCATGGAGTTGGTTCTTATGAGTGATTCTCATTGATCTCTATCTGGCAGGCTCGCTCAACCTGTTGAACCTCGTACAGACGCTTATCATCGTGAGTCAACTCGTGTAATCTTGCTCGATATAGGCACTGACCGCTCGCCCATACGCAGACCCTTGGTCTCCTTGTTGGATCTTTAATTGTCACGCACCGGATTGTCCATGGACAGTCGACTACAAGTGACTTTGTCGTGTTCATCGCATATTTCGCGCAGGTGCGCAGGTCCACCTAAGACCGCTACCATTCATGTCTGACTTGCCTTGCTCATTAGCTCTATGCACCATTGAACAACCTTGGCTTTGTCTACCGCTCTATCAACCAATCTCTCGTCGACACGGAGCGCCTCCTCAAGTTGCTTGCTGAGCCGACCGAGATTAATGACAACCCTAATGCGAAGGATCTCATAGTCGAGAACGGAGAAGTTGAGTTCGGTACGTATTTGCCCTCCCTCATCGAGTTGCTACCTAATCTTAACCTCGCCTTACCCGTCAGAAAACGTTTCCTTCTCTTACGACCATCGCACCACTGCCTTGCACGGTGTCTCCTTCAAGGTCCCGGCAGGTTCTTCGGTGGCGTTGGTTGGCGAGTCGGGCGCGGGCAAGTCCACGATTCTGCGCCTGCTGTACAGGTTCTACGACCTCGGCCCTGGAGAAGGCCGGATCTTAATCGACGGCCAGGATATTCGCGACGTTTCACAGGCAAGCCTTCGGGCAGCAATTGGTGTGGTACCCCAAGATCCAGTATTGTTCAACACGGGAATTGGGTATAACATCGGGTTAGTCTACTCTACTCGTCACCAATCTCAAATTTACCACTTAATGTCCCGCCCCGACCAGGTATGGAAAGTTTGACGCGTCGTCCTCGGAAATCGAGGCCGCTGCACAGGCTGCACAGATGCACGAACGCATTATGAGCTTCCCGGATGGCTACGAGACGAAAGTTGGCGAACGTGGTGTGCGACTGAGTGGAGGGGAGAAACAGCGTGTGGCCATTGCACGAACCCTCTTGAAGAACCCCCCAATTTTGCTGCTGGATGAGGCCACTAGGTCGGTTTTTCTTGTTGCTATCGTCATGTCGTCTACGATGCTTACGAGCTTCCTGCAGTGCACTTGATACTTCCACTGAGAAGGATATCCAGAAGGCGTTGCAAAACCTTCAGAGGGGCCGGTCCTCACTATCAATTGCACACCGGTTATCCGTAAGTTATTTGTGTTTCTGAATATTCGTCCCGTAGCTCATAGTATTGAACAGACCATTGCTTCTGCTGATCTGTATGCAATAGCCATTCTCTTTCAAATTTCATGCTGACCCGTTACTGTATCTAGCATCCTGGTGTTAAAGGACGGTCAAATTGTTGAGCGAGGAAGCCACAAAGAGCTGCTTGCACTCGATGGTGTCTTTGCTTCGATGTGGGCGGACCAGATCACGGCATCTGAAAGCGCGACCGTCATACCTCCCCCCGCCGAGCCTGTTGTTCCCACCGGTTACGACGTCGAGGAAGAATTGGCAGCCCCTGTTGAAAACGACGATTCAGAGCTGAAAGTTGTTGACCCAGAGGAGCAGAGGCTGGTCGATTCCCCTCGGATAATTGCAGGGTCACTGAAAGCTGCTTCCGTCGCTGCTGAACCCGCCGTGGAAGAATCTCACCCTGAAGCTCCAGAAGTGCCCGCAAAGGATGACAGCGCTCCTATCTCGTTCCCGTCCGCTGATGAACCCACACCTGAGCCTGAATCTGCTCCTGTCGCCTTCCCATCGCCTGACACAGACGCATCTCCCGCACCACTCGCATTCCCCACCTCCAACGACACCCCGACGCCTTCTCAGCAGGACCACAATCGCTCTGCATCGGCTTCCCAGGTTCCAGGGGTTACGTTCGACGCTGGAGTGAATACACCACCACGCACAGGGACCCCTGACCCGGAATCGGAACCTAAACGCAAACGGATCTCATCACAGAATTTCCAGAGACTTGCAAGGCGGATATCTATCAGCACGCCGAAGAAGGTTACTACCGCGAGTCTCATACCTTCCATGCTCAGAAGGGACTCGTCCACGGTGTCAGCGCCCAAGGATGATACTCCTGGGGAGGGAAGTGCACGCAACTCCGGGGAGAGCCCCGTCGGGAGCGTGACTGAAGACTCACAAGGAAGCAAGAGCCAGAAGAAGAAAGACAAGGAGAGAAAGAGAAAGAGTTTCATGCAGTAGAGGTGTTCCCTCGTCTCGCGCTATACTTAGTTTATGACCCGTTTCGTGTTTCCATTTCCTCCACGTTTTCTCATCGCTAACGACCTCTGACGACCCCCTCATGCTTGCTTCTTGTTTACTTTAGTAGTAAATTCTGCCTCACTCCCGCTATCTCATCGTTTATAGCTACTCATTTAGCTTGCTTGCATATCTGGTGTCAATTATACAATCTCGTGGATCTTCATCTCGTCCGCCTATCAGAGCATCCCAAGCAGGCGAATACCTAGTAAACCGGGTTCCCTAGGGATAATCCGGGGTCCTGTGAATACTCTCCTTGATCAGCGGCACCCATAAAAGGGAATGGTCTAGAATAATCAGAGAAGGAGATTAGGGTTCAGACCGGAGTTCCAAATGATGTGAGGCGTATATAATAGTGCGGTCGACAAGCACCCCACCTCCTTTCCATCCCTCTTTCGAACCCCTACGTCTCACGTCCCCTCGTTCTGAGTTTCGGCCTCGGTTTCGTTCAGGTTTCGTGTAACAGGATTCAAGAATCTATTGTATTAACACATTGCTCGTCATGTCTGCAAAAATCTACGTTGGGTTAGTCTACCCACTTGTTTCCGTCCTGCAGGAAGCGCTTCTCTTCTCCTGTCCGGAGGGGAGCGATACTGATTCGAGGTGCCTTGAATGTAGCAATTTGAGTTGGAACACAACCGATGACACTTTGCGTCAAGTCAGTGTCCTTCCGTATTCTGTGGTTGCTGGCTATCTCGGCTGCGTTTGCTGCTATGTTGTCTCGCGTCTGCATGTTACAGAATGTTCTTACGCGTTTTTGGTCCTCGTACCGCTTTTGCTTTTAAATATAGGCTTTCGGTCAATATGGCAATGTGCTTGACGTGCGCCTGTTTCTGTGATCTTAAGTGAGGCCTGGCTAAATCAAGTGTTACGTGCTCAGTCTATCGTGATGCGCGATCGCGACACGGGTCGTTCCCGTGGCTTTGGCTTCGTGACCTATTCTTCGGAGCAAGAAGCTCAGTCTGCGATTGCTAGCCTGAACGAGCAAGAGCTCGACGGCAGGAGAGTTAAGGTCAACCTTGCTAATCCCCGTGGTGGAGCAGGTGGAGGCGGAGGCGGAGGCTACCAGGGTGGAGGTGGAGGCTATGGCGGCGGCTACTCCGGTTTGTCCACCAGCTGATACTCAACATCAGTCGTTTCACGTTACCTAACGCAGGTGGTGGCGGCGGATACCAGTCCCAAGGCGGCTACGGCCAACAGGGTGGCTACGGCGGTGGAGGATACGGGGGTGGCCAAAGTAGGATTGAAGATTCTATTGTTGATCAAGGTACTCATATTTCTCAGGTGGTTACGGGGGAGGCTACCAGCAGGGATATGGTGGTGCCGGTTATTAAGCTTGGGTGAGTGACATGGCGTAGTGGATGGTTGATCTTGAGACTTAAATGTATCTTTCAGTGATCCGCGTTGGCTGTCCTTCCTTTGGATTGCTAGGACATTTGACCCGTCATCGTTTTCTTCCTGCCTTCGTATACTTCTTGAGCTTCGTTGACTCACTCATCCGCACAAAGTCCTTACCACCATCGACCCTCGTTCATTCATTAAGCACTCGTCGTTTTTCGTCCTTGGCTTGCGTTCCCAGTCTCGGTCTCAACCACAATGCGGCCTGTACTAGTATGATCCTATTGTCCGTTGCGCTTCTGCGTATCCCCCTCCCCTTGTCTCTACTCACGTTCCGTTCCGTACGTGGGTGGGTGTGTCGTCTCCATCATCATTTGTATTATTTTTCGCGCAGAAATCGAAATCTTTGACTGTTTGGGGTGGATTTGCGCAACTTTATGCGAAAGGTGTCAGTGGCCCGGAGGAAGCTGGGCAATGTGGCCGCCACGAAGGTGGGGTTCTTTCTGCATCTTTACCCCATTTTACGATCGAGTGGTTTCTGCACTTGGCAGGCATTGCGCAATCTTCAGATTTGAATAAACACGACCAGAATAGACTCAGGAGTGTCGTATGCACAAATTCAAGGCCCAGGGAGGTGTAGAGAAGTACAAAGACGTATTCTGATGTAAGGACTCTATCCCTATACCTCTAACGATGGCATCCCTCACATCAAACGCCCAATAGAGTTGTGCATGTGCTATCTGGATGCCCTCTGTCCAACCCCTTTCCTCGTGCAGGCAGCATCCTGTTCACGCAATACTTTATAAGTACTGGCGCTTAAGTGGGTGCGATCCCAACCCCACACCAGATTGGCCAGCGGTAAGCAGCTGCAGTTCGTTCTCAGCCGAGTCTAACATTGCGTGCAGGCCCTCACGTCCTACGGCTACATTACTCAACTCAGCTATTTCGAAAATGTCAGTTCTTCGCCTACTTTGCTTGATTGCCATCCAATTCGTTGTATGTTTCAGTGCCGTGGACGGAATGAATCATTCCCCCTCCATGGTCAGCTGCCGCCCTCCTGGTACCGTAAAAAAAACAGGAGACGACTCATCGAACCGATACTTCTCTCAGCATCGTGCGTCTTTCCCAATTTGAAGGGCCGGTATTCCCCACGCAACAACAACGTAAACTTTGATTGTGCACAAGATCAATATGCGGCAACAGGATTTGACCTGTCCTATTACCTTGCTGACATTGCAAACGCTCCATGGGCACGCTTCACCGAACATGGTACTTGGCGGACCTTGATCTCGTTATCACACACAACGAGACCCTTCTTTTACGCCCCATAGGTCACCCGCGCCGATATGCGACCCTTCGAAACCTTGCTGCAGCTCTTTGGACACGACAGAAGGCCACTGGAGATGGGCAGGGCAAAGGAAACGCTGAAGAACTCGACTTGACCATCATCCACCTAGCCTCAGCTCTTGCGACATCCCCGCCAGATCGTGCATCGTTACTGGATGATCTTAGTGCTGCCCTGCAGACGCGGTACGCCAGGTAGAAGAGTTCTGTTGACCTGGATGCCGCTATAGATCGTCTCGCAGAATCCGCATCGCTGAATTGCGACCACAACGGGTAGCTTGCATCCTTTCCAGAACACAAACGACCCACCGCAATCGAGGAGCGGGTCAATATCAGAGAAAGTGCCAGTGACGAGGCTGCGAGGGAGACTTTGCGTGGGGCTGGATGGTACGAGGACGGGGTATTCAGATAGATGTAGCAACTAGCAGTGCAAACACTGAAGTATTACAGTATCTAGCAGAAACCTGAAGGAACAACGACAGAGCGTCGTGATCAGGCATGAGCTATGCGACGTGTAAGTTGGTTGGACTGAGTGACCACGCGTCTTCTCGCGAGGTTAGCCCAAGGACAAGATTTGAGATGTGCGCTGCTGCGAAGAAGAGAGAAGCAGGGCTCGGCTCCCCTACTGCAAGCGCCTGTGCCCCCACCACCTAAAGCACTCCCCGAAACAAAAGGCGTCCAAGCACCCTCTGTCTACAAAGACCGACTCTTCGTCACTATCCTGAGACTCTGTGTCCGAGTGTGAGTTAGCCTGGACACCACCGCGCTGCGCTCGGGCGCGAGAGCGTCGGCCTTTCCTGCCCCTGGGAGGGGCTATAACCAGTCGCTACGAGAGCTCACGCTTAAATCAAACACGAGTCGACGGAGATGGAATGCATACCAGATCAGCTTGTCCGAGCGCTACGTTGGCCTCGTTCTGGCTGCTTGATGGCCGTGCTCGGGAATGGGGAGCTCGTGTGTTTTCTTGTGCGTCTGCATTTCTTTCTCGACGCGCTCGTCGATTGGTCGGCAACTAGGTAGCATGGGTAGATATATAATAAATACGAGCTTTCCTCCCGAAACATACCTCTGGAGAAGCGGGAGCATTCGGGTTTTCGTGAAGGGGTACAGGTAGATGTGGGGAGCCGTCCGGGAGGTCCGTGGGGACGCGATATTTGCGATGCTGGATATGCCGCCAGCGTTCACGGATCTTGCGCGGCCATTTGTGACCAGGCTTGGCCAGCTGAACGGACGACGCCTCTGGCTCGAGTGGAGGATCCTGCTGGGGCTCGGTAGCTCGCTTAAAAGGTACACGAATGAGAGGCTACCACGCAGGAAAGCTCGACGAAAACTCACGAGGCGCGGGCGTCTTGACTCAGTGCTGTGGGGCCGCTTCTTTTTCGGACGCCGTTGTCCCGGCTCGAGCACTGCGGGAAGCTGATTTCACGAATGAATTGTTCGTCGAGAGGAATCATGGCAACAGAAGAGTGAGCTTACGTCGAGTATCGAATCAAATGAAGGGCGGCGCAGAGATTCAGACTCGGAGGGGCTACTGCCATCTTGATAAGGTACGACGGGTTCGGGCACGGCAGGTAGCTAAATGCGAAAGAGCGTCATCGTCACGAAGGCCAGCGATGGCAGGGGCACATACGTCGAGGATGGAGGAGGTTACTGAATATGCACGACCTCGAACCTGGGCCGAGTTGTCAGGGCAGAAGGGCGCATACATGCAAGATGATGCCTACGGGAGGGTTGCTAGCGGTGGGCGGGGGTGACTGAGGGAGAGAGTTAGAAGGAGTATTGGAGCGGATTGAAGATGCTCACTGAGCCTTGGATTGGGAGTGATTCCGTGTCCCACAAGTGCACGTCGTTGCCCTTGTTGCTGATGACGGATCGACCGTCGGGGGAGAATGCCACAGATACTGTCGCGTCGAATGAATCTCCAACCTGCAGCCGCGTCTCCAAATCCCAAACCCGGACTGTATCATCGTATCCTGCACTCGCAATTCTTCGTCCGTCGGCGCTAATCGAAATGCAGTTGACTTCACGCCCATGCCACATTGGCTTTCCTACTTCGAGTCCCGTTTTGGAATCCCACACCCGGATGCTTGAATCCCATGACCCGGTGATGAGGAGACGACCGTCTGGCGAATACACAACCGAGGTCACCCACTTCGTGTGGCCTTTTATGGGACCGACAACAACCTCGCCGGTCGAGACATCGATCACCTGGAAAGGGCCATCGTCGCACCCAGCAGCAATCCGTGACCCGTCCGGCGAGAATGTCACGCAGGTGACGTATTCGCCACACTCCAGCAGTTCTCTGCCAGGCCTGCCAGTGTCCGCGTCCCACAATCGTACCACCCCGTCCTTGGCCATCGGCGCGGTTGCGATCCAACATCCATCTGGAGAATAGGCCAGCCTACCAACACCACCTCTGATCTCGTGAACCACTTTCCGCGTCAGCACATCCCAAACTACCATCCCGCCCTCCTGCATTTGCGTTTCACTCGCAATTCTCCTGCCATCCGGAGATATGGCTATCTGCATGACGCTGGAGTCATGCTGAAGCGGCTGCCCGTC